>JAFVLL020023775.1:0-15459 GCA_021397915.2 Tor tambroides
TCTTTCTTTTCTGCTCAAGATGAGAACGTTTTGATTATTGTTGCTACATTGTTTTTAGTAGGCTAGATACTGCTTTTAAGTAAAATATTAAAATAGTATAGATTTCAGGAGGAAAACCCTGAACAGAAACAGTTTTTTTATTTTGTCACATGGCCTCGCATGTATCTAAATGTAAAAATACAATACATGTAAAAATTTATGTATTTATTTATTTGTCCGGACCTTTGCTTGGAAGAAAATATAGAGGCCGCACCTCTTGGAACTTTAATTGAATACCCCCTGATTTCTTTATATCATAAAGAAATACTTTATTTGTATGGTTTTGTAAAATCTGTGTCAAATATTTCCTTATGTGTCATGGTAGATTAGACTCTTATTATAGAATTTGATTACAGAAAAACTGTTTTGAACATGGTAATGGATTAAAACATGTAAGTAACAGGCTGGATGTACATTAACCTTACATCTTTTTTTTTTTATACAAAGCAGATCATAGATCATATATTTTGTCTATAGCCTATAAAACTGCTTTGTAAATAGGAAGATTTCAATACATGAGGATTCTGAATGGGATTTTTTTAGTGAGCCATTAAATGACTTGAGACTCGACTCAGACTTGTAACCAAAGACTCGAGACTTGACTCAGACTCCAGCGACAAAGACTTCAGAGTTGACTGGTGCTCCAGGTTAAAGACTTCAGACTTGACTCGGACTCCAAGTTAAAGACCTGTGAACATCTCTGCGCTCTGCAGTGACCAAACCTCTCATCAGCAGAAAGAATCAAAAGGCTAAGCTCACCTTTGCTGAGGAGCATGTTGTGTGGACAGATGAGAACTGGTCCAAAGTTCACTTCAGTGATGAAAGCAAGTTAAATTTATGTCTGATTGGAAAAATTAGAGACTGAAAGACTGAACCCAAAGTGTGTAAAGAAGTCAGTGAAAGGTCGAGGAGGAAGTGCTATGGTTTGGGGATGTTTTCTGCAGCAGGAGTTGGGCCTCTTATACAGCTACATGGCAGAGTGAATGCAAATGTTTATCAGAACCTCCTTCAGCAACATGCGGTTCCTTTCCTGCAAGCATCTCCCAATCTGCCTACAATTTTCATGCAGGACAATACTCCCGTCAAACTGCAAAATGGATAAAGCAGAAATAATGAAATTGCCGGCCTGATCTAAGCCCGACTGTAAATCCTTGGTGACAAAGTTATGGCTAAGAAACCCACTGCAGTTACCAAAATGTTGAAGTGAGTGGAGGAAAAGTGGACCAAGATCACATCAGCGCAGTGTGAGAGACTATGCTGCCATGATGTCCTGCAGCCACAGATGTGCTGAAGTCATTCAAAGCAAGGGCCTCTACAATTCCTACTAATTTCAGACAGCTGAAACAGCTCAAATTTTTACTTTTTAAATTTTAAATATAAACTTTTTAAAAATTTTAAATATTGTAATTTTAGATGTATTACAAATAAATAACATAATTAATAACAAAATATATATTTTTATATAAAAAATAAAATTTTATATACACATCTAACATATAAATTTATACATATATACAGAATAATATTCTATATATATTCTGTGTGGGCCTAGTTATCGGATAACACTAATGTAATCCTCTGAGCTGGTGTTGCTGATGGAACTGATGGAAAAACACTTGAGCCACTAGCAGTATGCTGCCAAGTTGAAAGGCTCAACTCACACTCTTAAAAATAAAGATTCCAAAAGAGAGTTTCCTTAGTGACGTTGAAGAGCCATTTTTTGTTTCCCAAAGAACATTTTTTTTAAAGAACCTTTTTCAACTATTCCATATGGATTCCATGGATGTTAAAGGTTCTTCATGTAACCATCAATGCCAATAAAGAACCTTTATTTTACAGAGTGCAGACAGTAAAGCCCGCTCTGGTGTTTCTTTGCTCAGGTAATTTGGATTGCACTACTTCCATACTATCTCACTGGGTAGTTTCAGAAATTCCCTGATATGCCGGACAACCAACACCAACCCTTTTGTCTTGCAGATGTTCAGCAGCAGGTGGTTTTCCGCACACCACAAGTCCTTCAGCAGCTTCCTCTACTCTGACTCATCTCTATTACTGATGTGTATACTCCAATGACGAGTCCACAGAAAACATCTGCGGGTGGCATGACCTAGTGTTACACTGCTAGACTGGGACAGAAAAAAAAAACTCTCAGTGCCATGGCCTCAAAAACTCCTGCAGAGACAATAACGGTCTCGCTTTCAAAAGCTTCATTAGAAAAAAACTTCTTCAGACATTTATATACAAGTTTGCGTTATGCAAGAGAATACAAATTTTGAATTAAAATTTTATTTTATTTTATTTTTATTTTATCCCACGACCCTAGGACAAGCTGTTTGGAAAGTGGATGTATTTATTTTCTTTTAGAAAGTTGATGGATGTATTTCTTTTAATTTAGTGTATTTATTTCAACCTGATCTCATGACGAAAACGTACCTGTGGGAACTTTTTCGCAAGATATGAAATATGTACTGCCATGTACGTTTCGTGACATATTCCATGTGAAATGTCCACTGGGTGGCGCTAAAAGAGTGTTCATTTTTCCCCCCGGAACAGATGACCGTACATATGGTATGTTTTATATGACACTGGTTTTGTAGGCCTTTCGCAGTTCTGACTTGAAATGTTTTTGATGGGATTCGTACCCAAGAATTTCACATCCAAAGTCCAATTCTGTGCCAGCTGAGCTACAGAGCCAGCTTGTTATGTCCAGAAAGTGAAACATATGGAGCTGTAATCATAACTGTGTACGAAAACGATTACAAGTGCTCACTGTTTTACCACCTCTAGTGTTCATTTCTGTTGGAAACTGCAGTGATATGTACTTATTGTTACGTATTTCAAATTTTGCGAAAAATTTCCCACAGGTACGTTTTCGTCATGAGATTAGGTAAATTTATTTTATTATTATTTTAACTTTATTTCACATCTGCTACTTCACTGTCCATTAGCAGGTGTACCCTACAGTTCACTTTCAACCTGCATTTACTGCATTCATAGTGTGAAGGCTAGTAAAGCCATGGGTGGTCCGTCATCAATGAATTCCTATATGTTCCATTACAAAATACAGCCATCATTTATCAACAGATGGTACTATCACCTGAGTTACTGTGATAAACACCAGACAAATTAAAGAGAATGTGTAACATTGTAAGAATTTTGTAAGACCCAATCATGATTACATCACTGTAAATTAATTTAAACCCTGTATGGGGGGGGGGGGGGGCTTCTGCACCTCTCTCTATCGCTCTCCTTCAGTCCATATGTCTGAAACAAGCACCTCTTTCATCCACTTGTTCACAAAAGCTTCCTTTCATTCCGTTGAGAGATGGCTTCACACCAGTTCTGTTTCCAGAGTGATACTCAGTAAACACAGTGAAGGGAATGCCAAAAATCAGCGGCTTAGGGGTCAGAGAGAGAGAGGGAAAGAGATAGATCTAACTGTTGGTTTACAGGCATGCACTTGTCAACCTCCATTAGAACATGTATAATGTATGTCTTTAAAAGTGAGTCTGAAAATGTCTGCTGGGCTCTGGCTGTGTCTTCACACTCACTGGTATGGAGGAGTTTTTGGCATGGTCACGCTCATTCTAGGATGTGTACTGACTCATAAATGAGACATTTTGAGGCACCCACCATCCCTGTGACCTGAGCCTGACTCCAAATACATTGAATCCGAGACGGAAACAGAGAACGCTGAGTAGGTGGCCAAAATGGACATCAGAATTAGACTGCAATTTTTTTTTCTTTTCGTCTCTTTTTGGCATCCTGTCTATATATGTGTGCATTTTTATATAAACTCGGCCAAAAATAAACAACCTCTCACTTTCAACTGCTTTTATTTTCAGCAAATTTCTTAATGTGTATGACAATATAAATATTTTTAATGATAATAAAATTGATGTTTTTTTAAGATGACGTTTTAACAAGAAAATGACAATTATCTCATTAAAACGACATCTTTTCTCATAATAACGAGATATGTCGTTAAAATGACATCTTTTCACGTTAAAACAACATCTTTTCTCGTAATAATAAGATATGTCATTAAAGCGACAATTATCTCGTTAAAATGACATTTTCTCGTAATAACAACACCTTTTCTTGTAATAACGAGATGCTGTTGTAATAACAACATATTTTCTCAGTAAAACAAATTTTTTTCTTGTAATAACAACATATGTCATTAAAAACTATGTTTTTTCCCGTTATAGAAGATATATGGTTACATTATGCGAGCAAGCTAAGCGATTGTCCGTGCTGCTGTCGCCAGTCCTGAGAAAAAACGAGGAAGTTACTGCAGGAGGGATAATAGAAATACACTGTTTTAAATGTATTTTAATGTTACTGTTTTTATTGTAGCAGTATGTTGATTAGGATTAATCTGTCTACAATAAAATGCTATCCAATAATTGCACTCAGTCCCAAAGGATATGACTCATTTAAGATGATCAGATCAAACAAGTTATTTTTGAATAATCGACTCTTTACTTGGAATATTTCTTTATTTGAATGACTTAAGTTTGATTTAACACCAAATCGAAATACAAACAAAAAGAAGTAAAGAGAAATGACAAACAGTTTGATTTTATTATTATTATTATTATTATTAGCCTATTATTATTATTATTATTTCGTTTTGTTTGAGTTTTGCTTTTATTTCATTTTTGTTTTGTTTCATTTTGTACATTTTGTAAAGGCTAGTATAGTTGTTGTTTAGATGTTTGCCTGCAGGTGAAAAACAGATCTCTAGCAGCTTGAAATGTGTGTATCAACACTGACGGTCAATTCGAATACAGTTTGTTCTTTCACTGACCTTGCAGTGGCTTTTGAGACTCGTATATCCAATGTTCTTACAGCATTATACCACAAGCCTTTATCTGTGTGCCTGCATAGGAACATATCTTAAAAGAAAAAAGAACTGCCTTTTAATAATGGATCAAGTTGAGTCAAAAAGGGCACCAACAGAGAGTAGATGAAAGTACTGCTTAGAGATAATAAGCCGGGCTGTAGCCACAGGCGTAGCCAGAGGAGCTGAACCGCTTCGTGACACAAACACACATACACACATACACACAAAGATCATCAATTAGAGACAGTGCCGCACTGCGCTACCAGACTGTTGATTACACAAGTTGTTTTACAGAAAATCAAAGTCTCTTCACTAAGCAGTGGTTCACATTTGTGTCACTAAACAAATTATTAATTAGTGAACAAAACCAACGACATCAAAACACATCTGATAACCATTCAAGCACTGTTGAGTTCAAAAAGAGACAATCAGCATGGTTCCAACAGCAGAAACTTTGTGTGCTAAAAGCCATTTAACTAAAAGCCAATGGGATGAGTTAGTGCACACAATACATATCACCAGCATTTCAATATGAATTCTGTAATGTCATTTCATAATCATGAATGTCAGTAATCACCCATGTCAGTAATTATTTTTGAAAACTTCTGGTGACTTTTCCTTTGCCATTTTTCTGAATTACTTTAGAAAGTAATGATTTGTAACATTTTATGACAGTTTTAGGGCACTATGAAATTTATCTATCTATCTATCTGTCTATCTATCTATATTTAGTTTTTTATTGGTTAAATTAAATAAAAAGCATATGTCTAAATAATTGAAACCATGAAACTTTCCATTTAACAATAATTAACAATACCATTTATCAATAATTTATTACATTTTATTAACTTAGAAAATTTTAAGTTAACTCAAACTTAACTTTTCCTTTGCCATTTTTCTGAATTATTTTAGAAAGTAATGGTTTGTAACATTTGATGAAATTTTTAGAGCACAATGAAATCCATAATTATTATTATTATTTAGATTTAGTTTTAGTTTTAATTGTTAAATTAAATCAAAAAGCATGTGAAGAGTTTCAATGCAAAAGCCTCTAAAAGCCATCTTGGTCAAAAATGAGATAATGATACTGAGTGAATGCTCTCCACACATAGTATATGTTCATCAAGTACTTTCACTTCAAATGTGCTAAATCCCAGCCTCAACCCATTCAGAAGTACCAGTACTTGCATAGAAACCTATACATAGTAGCCAGAAAGAAATGCTCATTTTAAAGAAAAACGTCAGACGTACTTTTGCATCTGAACTCTTCGTGTCTAATTAATTGAAACCATGAAACTTACCATTTAACAGTAATTTATTACATTTTTTAACTTAAAAATTTAGGCTCTTGTGAATTCAGTTTTATTTTTTTCTCAAATTCCGATTTATTATTCCCAAACCCTGATTTCTGTTTTAATTTTTCTAAATTTCCCTTTACTGGTTTAATTGAATTTTAGTAATCAATAAGCAGATCTAATCAACTGAATTTATGGAACAATTTAAGAATTTATTTTTTAAAAGATTACAATAATAGGGACCTATGAAATGAGCAATAATAGCATATAACTTCTGCTGGGTTTCTGTGAAGATCTTTGCACTTCTGCGTGGGTTTGATACACAGAGGTGGCATAATGTCGGAGGAAAGTTAGGACAGATCAAGTGGCCCTGATCACCTTCTTGTTATGCAGTATTATAAATGCGGCACTCATAAGCAAAATGCTTAAAAAGCAATGAAACATGTTGCGACATCCAAGACGTCCATCTAGTACTTATATAGAAAACAATTTAAAAGCAGCAATGCAACTGCAATGGATCATCAAATCTGACAAGGCAGCACCGAAATCTGTTACTCATCTTTATTTTACACAGCATGTTTGTAATGTTCTCCAAATTCACTCTGGTGATGTCTAACCTCTATTTTACATCCCAAAAAGCATTTTGGTCTGATGTGAAGAGTCGCATATATACAGCAGGGTCACCAATTCCGACAAGGCGACATTAGAAGTTACTGAAATCTGTTATGCCCCTTTTATTTTACACAAAATGCCTTTAATGTTACCTAAATTCACTCTGGTGATGTCTGAACTCTAATTTATATCCTTGAAAGGATTTTGCTCTGATGTGAAGAGTTGCAGATATACAGCAGGGTGACCAAATCCGACAAGGCAGCATAACAGTTTACCAAAATCTTTTACCGCTGAATGGCTTTAATGTTACCCAAATTCACTCTGGTGATGTCTGAACACCAATGTTTCATACACCAAAAAGCATTTTGTTCTGATGTGAACAGCAACAGATAAACAGCAGGGTCACGAAATCAGATGAGGCAGCATTAGAGGTTACCGAAATTGGCTACGCCCCCTCTAAACTGTGTCTGCGAATAATACACAGTAGTGGTGTTTTGTACAGTAGTGAATTTGCATTTTTTATGTCAGTGATAAAAACGGTCATAAAAATGGTCACTTGTTTGGCTCCTGAATGTATCAGTGCTTTTGAATCAGTCGTTTGAGTGAATGATTCAATGACTCATTCAAAATGAACAAATCGGTTGAGTGAATGATAAATGATTCATTGAATTTTAAAATGACTCACTCACAAGTCACTTGTCGCCACCTACTGGCTCAAAGATTTGCTTTGGATTTAAAGAAATACAAATTAACATATAATTATAAAGTTTTTTAAAGCTTTTAAAATGATTAACCTTGCATGTTTTCTTTTAGGCTTGTGGTTAGAGCTGCATGATTAATCATTAAAAGGTCGAGATCGCGATTCAAACACCCAGGCGATCTCATTTCTAAATGACAACGATTCTCCCGTGCCTATTAAATGTTTAAAAAAGTCTTACTGGAAAATTCAAATCTGCTTTCGCGCTGCCGTTGACACAAAGAGAGCAGTTACCATGTTTGGGTAAGAAACCGCTTCACAAACAGTCTTTTCAACCACACAGTATTATTTCTGTCTTGCAATCATTTATATTATCACAGAAATACTGGGATAAAAGTTTTATAGTTTGGATATAAACACTGATGTCTATGGTAGCGATCAAAATAGAGCAAATCAGCTTTTGAAAGTAATTGGTGCTTCAAATGACGTTTGTGTCGATTGCATTGTTTCACCAAGCAATGGTGGCAAAAAAGTGACTTAAGAGTGTTTGTCATTGACTCGTTCAAAAGATTCGTTCAAAAATGCTGATTCATCCAGTAATGAAACAATGAAGTATTAATAATTAAAATCATTGAATCATTCATTTAAACCAATTTTTCCTAATTTTAATATTAAAAATTGGTTGATTTTATATATATACATATATATATTTTTTTATATATATATGTTCATTTTTTAAAAGTTTTTTTTAGTAAATTACACATTACTTTGTTTAGTTAAGCATTGTGGGAGAATCGTGATCTCTTTTTGAGACAAAAAAAACTGTGATTCTCAATTTATCCGGAATTTATCCAGAAGCTTTAATTGTGGTGCACCATATAAATTACAAAATGGTATAAATTCAGATAATTCACTCCTTTTTCATTCTTTTGGCTATATATATTATGATATTATGGTTTTTTGTTTTATTTATTTTGCCAAAATGATTTTGGTAGACAACAACTCCATACTTTATAGTGGTGATTAGCTTCTTCTCAGTCTCTGTTTGCTGCCAAAAGACCTCATCTGACCTCAGGAGCCATCACCAGTCAAAGCTCCTGTAATGTTCAGTAAACTTCAGCTACTTACATTTCTGATTGTAAAAATAGCATAGGCTTTCTTCAGACAAGATCATCTCTGATAGTTGGCATGAAAGCAGATTTTTGGAAATGTTCAGCTTTAGCACTATGGATGGAGAAAAATATACCTTTGTCCTCCAGTTGTTTGAAACTGCCTGACAAAAGGTTTCTAAATAAGGCAGTGCTTTAAAGAAAATAGTCTTATCCATTATTGGGGCTCTGCTGTGTTTAACCACTAACAGTAGAGATAAGGTGCAGTAATAACAGATAATGTATGAAAATTTCTTGCCCTAATTTCAAAGAGTAAATAAATGTTTTTTCCTAACAATTTGACGTTAGATTTCTCTTTTATATGCAGTGTAAAGTTAATAAACAACAAGCGCATGTTTCTCCTGGAATGGCAATAATTGCGAAGGATTCTGCAACTTGCTGTCATGGTGATGTGGCTCCATTTGAGGTCCAAGATGAGTGGAAACCTTTGCACACATGTAGACCTGCGAAACGCTATGGGTTTCGAATCAATTTCAGCACCAATTCCCATGAATCTCGTCTTGTGAAGATCACAGCCACTGTGAAAAGCTATTCATCTGGGCAATTCCAAGGTTACGTACAAGAAGACCGCTGTAGCTCAATGCACGCTGTGGCACTTGGCATGAATCTCCATATTTCATAAACAGATGTGTTGTTTACGGGTGGCAGGGGTGTGTAGACGAGATTCTCTGACCTTGCCCAGTCACTGTAATGGTGAAAGTAACAGCTGTTTGGCCATATGGGGGTTTAGAAGAGCCGTTGGTAACTCATTCTAACTTATTATTCTGCAAAATAATTGTGAGACCTCATATTGCAGATATTTTAGGTGATGATTTGTGGTTAGGGGTTTAATAATATATCGTAACATGAGGAAGAATCCAATTTTAAGCCAATTTTTTTAGATTGAATGTTGCATCATTTCTGTTTCAAGCCCAGGGCGGGTTCTTCTGAGACACACTCGCTCTTACCTTGCCACTTGATTTGCTTCTGTTATTCCCATTGGGGAGGGTTGCAGATGAGTTGACGTCCTCATGGAGGCGGTCCAGAAGCCAGAGCAGGAATTCAAGAGCGTCATGCTGGGAATTCCCCCGGAACTGTGCACCATATTTAGACACCGTCATCTGGAAAAGAAACAAGATAAAGGTCACACAAGTAGTAGTAGTAGTAGTAGAAGACGGTTTATAAATACAGACAACACAAAAAGTTACTAAACATGATCCTGTTTATTCACTCCACGTATGTGATCCTGAGTTATCGAATGAATCTCTAGAAAAACAAATCTTGGAGTGGTTAAATAATCGCCGCAGTGGATCTGACTCACAACAAAAAGTTCATTAGATACTGAGATGCGATGGAGAGCAGATGGAGGATGTAAATTGCATTCTGCTATACAGTGAATGATGCTCCTCACTGCTGATCATGACAATGACTGTGTAAATGAATAAATGAAGAATCCTTTTCACATCTGTGATCACAAAAAATGTTCTTATGAAATGAATTGGCAGATACCAGCAGCAGTTTTTTGGTTCGCTTTACAGTAGTAGTATTATTTGTTTCTGCTCAAACGTAAGATTATTTTTAAGAAATTAATACATTAATTCAAAAGTGTTAAAGACATGTATAATAAAAAAGTCTATTTTAAATGAATGCCATTCTTTTATCAAGTAATCCTTAAATGTTACATGGTTTTCACAAAAATATTAAGCAGCACAACTGTTTTCAACATTGATAATAATAAGAAATGTTTCTTGAGCAGTAAATCTGAAGGATCTTGTGACACTGAAGACTGGAGTAATGATGCTGAAAATTCAGCTTTGCATCACAGGAATAAATAACATTTGAAAATATATTCTAATACAAAATACAGTAGTTATTTTCAAATTGCAATTTCACAATATTACTGTTTTTGTTGTATTTTTGATCAAATAAATGCAGCATTGCTGAGCAAGAGAGACTTCTTTCATTCCAACATGACTAGAATGCCACATTATTTAAAGATGCCTTGAATGTCAGGTGTATTTAAAATCATAACTTTAATGCTGAGTGACATAAAGATTAATTACAGCGGCATTAACCATACGAACTCAATCTAGCAGCTTGGAACAAATTGCAGATAATAATATGAAGCCATAGGCCTACAGACTGAGATAACTTAATAATCTTAACATTAGTCATATAGTGAGAAAGTGGGTCATGTGGTCACACAGTTTAAACTCATCTTCAAAAGAATGAAAGCCTAGTTTTTGGAATGGTTTCCTCTGCTAAATGCCTCTCCCTCAAAGGAGTTATTCAGAGGAACAACAATTTATTCAAAGCACCTTCTAATTAAACGCATGTGTGACAGGGAAACCACTATATACTGTACTCCTCAAAGAGGTCAAAGGTCGCAAGACTTGTGTTGTGAGATTGAAAACGTAGCCCAATGTTTAATTTCTAACATATAGTCAACAGTCACTGAAGAATATTTGAATTCTGGTTCTGTGAAATGTCTTTGGCGTGTGTGAAAGCTTTGAGAAATGTAGGCGTCCACTTATCTTGGTAGTAAAGAGAGGATTCCTGTCAGTTTTATATGAAAAGAAAAGCTTCCTTTTCATCAATGAGCGCTCAGCCTGAAGAGGTTTGACTTGCACTTGAACGGTAGTTTTGTGCAGAAATGGATGAACTAGTATTAGTATGGAAGCAGGTTCTTTAAGGAGAGACTAACCATGAATTTTATTGGTCTTTTTTGCTTTTTGATTAAATAATCTGTGAATAAACACTGGTTTATAGATGTTGACAGACTCATTCTAACAATTCTAACAAAAATGTTTTGTATTGCATATATAGAGAAATATCCCAGTATTTTCAGGACAGGAGTTATAGAAGGAAAAATACCCAGAACCATCATCAATTAAATAATTAAAAATAGTATTAAAGTTGTTGGACAGTTAAAATATCAAAGCTTTGATCTTCAAAGGCCTTTTTTTTTTTTTTGCTCAACATCTCATCAGTGAACCCAAATATAAGGATAAAATAATTAATTGTGTTAGACCCCATGAAATTATTTGGCAATGCAATTTTCTTCCTATTCCATATTAAAACTTGAATTTCCATGGAAGTTGTTAGTGATGACTGGATAAGGGTTTTAAAACTCATTTTGAAGATGTTGCATGCACAACGAGTAATTTGTAATGATGAGCTTAACTAGGAAAATAAATATAATTGTACTATTTTATTTTATATTTTTATTGTTATTATTTTATTATTTAAAAAAATACTTCCAGGTTTTCCATGATAAATTTCTTTTCTCTGCAGGCTGTACATATAATTTAGGCATTCTTATCTCAGACTGGATTTTATTACAGATTTCTGTACGCCCTTCCTGACAAGATAAGCAATCAGTTTTTGGTTTCCTGTCAAAGAAAGAATGTATATTTTTAAATGCATAGATCTGCTAGTTTCATCAACTTTTAGGAGTACACTGTGGAGTACAAAATTTTGATTTCCAATTGTTTTCATTCCCAATACTGACACAGCAGACTTGATGACTTAATATAGACTCAGATCAACCATTAACTCTGCTACAGTACATTCCCCTCTGAGTCGAACTAGCTAGACATCAGTCAGGAACTACACACAACATGACCTTGTGATCTGTGAAATACCAGCCTGTCATCCATCAACCACATACCATCTCTTCCAACAAGCTCCTTTACCCTTTAACAACTCACTGATTTGAGTTCCAGCTCACAAGTTACACAAGATTTTGGTCTTCGGTTGCATTAGAAATGGCATAATTGAAGCAGTCACCACTTGTAATGCTTTCACTGTGTAATTCAGGTCCATTTTAGTCTAATTAGAAATAGATTGCACTTTACTGAAGCCGATATTAAGCAAATGAAGTTAAGCGCAGTGGGAGGCTTAAATTATAGGGTAGAGCTTTTGATTGTTTATAGATGGCTCCCTGTATCTGCGGTTAGGCACTCATTAACTCTCACAGATGCCTGAGAAGCAGAGAGAGTGTATTTATGTCGTCTCTAGACAAGATACTCTGTGCTCTGTCAACAGGAAAAAGCAAATCATGCCTCAGACGGCCTCATGTAAATTTATGACATGCAAGTCATTAGACTCAGAATCAGATTTGACTGTTAATGTTGTCTTGTGTTGTTTAAAGACACCCGATATTTGATTCAGATTTATCCATAAATGTGTTGATTTGAGTGGGCACAGCCTTACATTTTGTCTTGAGTAGGCCCAGACTGGGGGCTTTCAAGGCAATCATTTCAGACTTTTGATAGTAGGGTGTGAATAGAACTGGGCCTCTGTTTCCCATCAGAGCATCAGATCTACCTTACGGCTACACTCCCACCTCTTCTCGATGACACTTTTCCACCGAAATCTTTTCTGGATTTCTCCCACCTGCTAGTTTCTTTAGCTACTCCTACCTCAAGATAAATGGCTCAACCCTGTGTGGAGCTTAAAGAAGCAGATGATATCATAACAGAACTATTTTCTTAGTGTGAAGAACATTTTAATAATCTAAAGAACCTTTTTCCATTACAAAGTATCTTCTGTGGAATGGAAGGCTTCCAGAGACGGTAAAGGTTCTTAATGGAACCATACATGTCTTTAAGTGTGTTGCTGAATGAATTTCTTGGCAATATTATCTTTTATGTCAACAACAAAGGCTGAACTAATAATCCGTTGTGAAACATTCATACTACCATAGTAAACCTTCAGCTTTTTGCCATCTGCCCTCTCTGTCTTAAAGACTGTAGCGGGCAAGCTCTTTTGTCATCATTTCTCTAGTAAATGGATTATGCTAGTAGTAGATTTCTGACAAAGCATAGTGTTACATAAGACTTGCGTTCCAGATTGCACTCATCTTTGTGGTCAGTATCCAGTGCGGTGATGTTTTATCTGAGAGTGCACTCTAGTTTTTAAGTTTACTCTGGTGATAATGTTATATGTGGAAAGTTTCTCATCCTGATCTATTTTTTGCTGACAAGAAATCATCCTGTGGGAAAGCATTTGCTCACATACTGAACAAACTGGTCAGAGAAAACTCCATGAGCTGATTTTAAGTTATAGTTGACACCACACATGTCCATAAGGTTTTTTGTCAACATCAATATTTTAAGTTAAAATAAATCAATATATAAGGGAATTTGTGTATTTTAGGTGCTGTATGGTCACCATTTCCAAGTTTTTCATCATTTTAATCCAGCATGGTATTACTTTATAAAAGTACATATTCTCAATAAATACAGTGTTTTTTGTCATAAAATTTTTTGTCATAAGAACCTTAAAAAGTACTTCTAATGCATCAGGTTGTAAAACCAATTTTTAATTGAAACCCACAAGTTCCTGCAAGAATTTTATGGACACTCAGGAGCATTTGAGCAGCTTTAAAAGTATACTTAAGTTCCTTAAATACAATGGGATATTTGAGGAAGCTTCACGGGATGCCTAGATGTTCCCGTGCCTGTAATAAGCGAATAAAAGCATCAGTGGAAAACAGTAAAGTTATAATTTACTTGAGACTACCTTAAACTCAGCCGAGAGTTGAGGAGTGTATTGAAAAGTCCAAAGCGCTCGAACCAAAGACGCGAGCCGTTCCGTAACCTCTCCTTTCTCGTGCTGGCCGTTCTCATTCTTTATAAATCCGTTCATTCCCCTGTGACACAGATCCAGTTTATATCGCTCCAAACACAGATACTCAGCGAGCAGGTCCGTGTTGCTCAAGCACTGCACGACGGCGTTCATGAAGCAGGTGTTCCCGTGGTTCTTCAGACCCAGCACGCCTGGCGTTTTATCCCCGTACAGCGAGAACAGTCGCTCTTTCGGGGAGGAACGGCAGGGAAGCGAGGAACTTTTCCTCACCTGGCTGCTGCTGTCCTCTTTTTTCACGTGTCCTGAGTTTCCCGCGCAAGGTGCGCTTTCTCCAAACCCACCGTCATCATCCTCAGCATCCGAGCGTTCCGTTGTTTCTCCGCCGTTAGCCAAGCTCCCCAAACTTTTCAAGATCTTACTCACCAAACTTTCCACAGATTTAAACGATTTCCTCCGGAACAGCTTCCCTGTGCGTTTCGTAGATTTCCCTGAATCCTTTTTAGCTTTCTTGTCGCGTTTATCCATACTTCTTGTTTATTTTCCTCTGGATTACTACGCCGTTCAAGCACGCGGAGTGTTATTATCCTCACCTGATGCTGCGTCGGTATCCAGCATTGTGGACAGTAGTGGTTTCACGCGCATATCAGCGCAGAGATTTTCCTTACGCTCGCCGTGAAGGAGTGATTGACAGGTAGCGCGGTCAGCACTGCAACTCCTATGACGTCATAGTGGCAGACGGTTGGGAACGAATGAATGACTGACAGTTCTCCGTTAACGGCGGTCAGCGCGAGCGCTCCTGGAACTTAATATTGGCGGGAAGCTGCGGGCGATGGAATGATTGACAGGCAGAGCTGTCAGTACTGTACGGCAAGCCTAGTGATCAGTGTACAAATGACTTTCAGAGGGTCGACTATTTTAAAGGAATTTCAGCCGCTTTTTAAAGGAGTTTTTAAGGTGCTTCTACATCATTAAGTGTTTACTGTCTCTGTAAAAACAGGTAATTTCTGGGACGCAATCTGATGAAAAATATATTTTTTATCTTTTTAAAATATCTGTCTGTCTGTCTGTCTATCTGTCTGTCTATATATCTATCTATCTGTCTGTCTGTCTGTCTGTCTGTCTATATGTCTGTCTATCTGTCTGTATGTCTGTCTGTTTGTCTCTCTCTCTCTCTCTCTCTCTCTCTCTCTCTCTCTCTATCTGTCTGTCTATCTATCTGTCTGTCTG
>JAFVLL020023776.1:0-16995 GCA_021397915.2 Tor tambroides
AGGAAACATTATTTGTGGTGTGACTGCACAAACTAACACGACGGCAGCAGAAAGCTGAAACACTGGGTGACGTTGATGATGAAATGACCCTGACTGTGTCCCAGCGCTGCAGCAGCAGCCGGCCGAACCACAGCCACTTCATTCAGCACACAGTCAATAACAGCTGCTCTGGCCAGTGTGTGGGGTTAAATACACTCACATGAGTCACCCAGCACTCAAACATCAGACCTCTGTCTGTTTAGACGCAACGTTGTTATTGTCCCGAACCAAACCAGTGAATGACTTGAATCATGGCATACTGGGGGTGGAATGTGGCATCCGCAGTGTTGTGACTGCCACAGACTGGAACACAATGTGCAATTAACAGTGGACTGGACTGGAATTCACTATCGTCAGAAACACATAAAGAAAACACATCCTGCTTTTAATTGTAAGAATCAAACCCCAGGTTTGCATACACTTTTACGCTCTTATGCTCAAGTTTAAACCCCAAGAGAAACACTTGTGTTTGAACTGCTGATGCTTGACAACTGCTCTCCAAAAAGCAGGAAGCTCCCGGTCAGAGGCTTTCAGGAAGTCCCTAGTGTGTCTCATCACACATCTGAGACGAACTGCCTCCGTCCTGATTTACAATGAGCTGCTACAGTGCCTGAAGCTTTGATATTCTGATACAAACCTTCCTCCTCTACTGAGAGCAGTTCACTACTGTGAATGCATTATAAGACCTTAGATATTGTGAAGCTGATCTTATGTTTCCAGTCTCACATTTTTGGGCTGGTTTATGACACAGAAATGCATAGTGAATGATGTGCAGTTTAAAAGATTTGAACTCACGCTGAAGCCTGACATGTCAATGTCAATACGATCTTCACCCTCCTTCTGACCTTTAGGCGCGATCTGGTTGAGCAGGTGGAAATAAGCCCTCGAGTCCTGCAAGAGTGGGAAGTGAAAAAAAAAAATCTTTCAATGATCATGTAGTGTAAGTCCTGTCTGCAAGATTGTATTTATGAGGTGAAAGCACATGAACAACAAAGTGGCATAATTACTAGAGACGGAATCTATTATGCCACTGCATTCAACAGAAAACAATGCTTTCTTATTTTTGTGTTAAAAGCTGAAATGAAACATTTATTAATTGTCAGAGACTGTTTCAGTCATTAAAAAAACTACATCAATCTCTATAAAATACATGTGGGATACTGAAATTTGACAATATGTTAAAAGAAAAGTTTGCATATGTGCCTTTTATTTAATATCATATTTGATACAGGATTTATAGTTCATACTATGATGTAGTGATAATATGGAGGTCACACTCAAGGAGGAAAATCCCTTTCATTTCAGACCCAAACTCAGCAAAAACATGCAATTGGTTGCAGTTGCTGATATTCATATGGACAAAAAGTAAGATGAAATGTTGTTAGCTTATAATGTATATCAATGAGTTCTTTAAAACAGCATAGCAGACTACTTATATAAAATGCATATAAACATGCCACAGATTTTTCAGCAAAGTTTTGATTAATGTTGATCATTTAGAGGCCTTAGATATTTGGGTAACAAATATGATAAAATAGGTTTAAGTTTTCATTGTGAATATTGCTGGTACAATTTAGTTTCTATGCATTTTTTGTGCTGTGCTGCTGAAGAATAATGTTAAAGCTTGCCAAAAATACTATTTTTGCCAAAATCACAAAGGACTTGAAGGCAGCAGAATACATTTACATTGTGAATTACATTTAGATGAGACACAATCCAGAGAGATTTGTGAAAATATCAGAAACACACAATCATGCATGAATTCCTAAGAAAATGAATGTGGAAGATGTGAATGAATTAACAAAAGCAATATCAACAAAAATGCATACTGTAACTGATCTACAGTACATTTGGAAAGTACCTTTACACAGTTTGAAAAAGCTGTTAACTGCAGCATAAAGGGAGATAGAGACAGATATTAGTTAAATCATTCAGTAGAGATCAGATTCACTTGATCACCAAACCCAGTCAAGAGGGCAAGCACGTCACAGCTCAGGTCACACATCTTTTATTAGACACTAAATGACCCCTCGCATGTTTTACAAAATTCATGGTATGCCAGAGCATTTGAAAGTCAAAGTAACTGAAGTTTTCACTCTGGTGAACTGCCTTTATGAAACAGAAAATGGAGTTAGCTGTTATGTAAATTCTAATTTGGATAAATTTGGCAACATGACTCCATTCATTTGAGGCTGAGAATTATATCACCTTTAAAGGAAAGCCAAAGTATATATATGTCATCTAACCATAAGTTCTTCATTAGATTTAAAATGCATGCAAACGTCTACGTAAAACTTTCCATTTTACATGCACGTTTTTCAAAAAATAATTTTTTTGCAGGAACATGTCATTTAATATTAGTATATACTACAGTGGCTGAGAGACCTCAACGCACTGCAAATCGAAAAAACACCTGCAAATTAAGAAAACAACTTCATCAATTTGACAACACAAGCGCTGCAAATACTCACAACACAACCAAACAAAGAAACGCGCCGCAAATACAATTCTTCATTTGGTTGTGTTGTAAGCATTTGCAGCGCGTTTCTTTATTCATTTGCCTTGTGAGCATTTGTAGCACCTGCTGTCAAACTGATTAAGATGTTTTCTTGATTTGCTGGTGCTTTTTCTATTTGCATGTGTTTTCTGAAGTTGCAGCACATTGAGCTCTCTCGGCCACCGCAGTAATACAGTATATATCATTTAAAGCCATTCTTAAGCTTTCAAAAAGCTATAACTACATGTACATGGAAAAACTCCCTTTCACAATGCTAGGGTGTTGATATGCTGATGTTGTGGTGTTCAGAAGTCAAAAGAGCCCACCCACTTCCAAGTCCCTATATATAACTCTGAATTTGAATAGAAAAATAATAGCATGCCTCTTCTCAGTAAGCCATGTCCCACTGCTCTGCACGTTGTGGATGCGTCTGAAAGCTTGATGACTCGCTGCCTTATCAGGCAATGACTTTGCAGGCAGCGTTTGTGCATGAACATAGCTACCTCATGAAACTGATTTCAGACCGACATCTGAGGTAGTGTAACAGTTTAATGATCTACAACAAAATTACTGCAATACTAATTTCTCACTAGAAATGACATCAAAAGTGGATAAAGTTTGTCAAAAACCTACATTTACACAAACTGACCAACAACCGCAACATTCAGACGCCATCTTTATTTTTAGCTCAACTGTCACAGAATCGAACGCACGGGATTGTGGGATATTAAAGGCAGCGAAGGATTCATCTATGCTGCCTTCAAAAATTGATCAGATGAAGGCATCTCAGGAGACAGGAAGTGCAACCAACATTGGATTAGGACTTGACTTGATGCCTTTCTATTTTGGAATGTATCTTCAAAGGCAGCATTTTTCAGCTTTCAGAGGCAGCCCATATGTATTTCTTATCTGACACACCTGATTCAGATCATCAGCTCATTAGGGAACAGCTCCATGAGTTCAACTGGTCCCCTGGACCAGAATTAAGAGCTACTGCTGTTTAATACAAACACTAACTTTACGTATGAGCAACAATAATAGTGCTTGCCTTAATAAACACCACTAAAAACAACAACTTTATCTGTGACTGTTTAACCACTATTGCACTGATTGGTAAATATTATTCAAAACAAAAGGACTGTATAAGAAATATTCACAAAAATTTGATCGTGAAAGTGTTTATGACTCTATAATCTAAAAATACATATAGTAAGGCTAAGTCATGACATTTTAGTCTTTCCTTTAAAGTGAACATGGCATCAACACTGAGGTGCACATAATTTTAAGGGAAAATATTTTAAATTCAATTTTGAATGCAAATATACTTGATGAAATTTTAGACCTATATACATCTTTGAAAGTGGTTATTTCTAAAATGTTTACTATAATTAACACAAAACAATCCCCCTAAATGCGCCCAGTGAAGGCGCTCTGGGAAGAGGAATTGAGTTTGATGCTTGAGGAGAATACGTGGGATCTACTGTAATTCTTGCCCGAATACACTCATCATCCATAAATGCTAGACACACTCTCATTCAATTTAAGGTACTGCACAGAGTCCATTGGTCTAGAACTAAATTAAACAAAATATTCCCTCATTTTTACCCAACCTGCTTTCGCTGCGCAACTGAACAAGCCACGTTATTCTTTCTGGTCCTGTCCGAAACTGTCTGATTTCTGGAGGAAAGTCTTTAGATGCTTTTCTGTTATTTTTTCTTTACCATTAGACCCCAACCCCTTAACAGCATTGTTTGGCATTCTGCCAGAATCTATCAATTTAAACACATTACAGGCTGACAGTGTAGCCTTTGCAACTCTACTGGCTAGGCGACTTATTCTTATGAACTGGAAGTCAGCAGCTCCTCCTCCTTATCGCCAATGGGTTTTTGACTTTTTACATGCTCTCAAGATGGAAAAGATTCGGTTTGCAATAAAACAAAAGCCAAAACTTTTTTTGAAAGTCTGGAGCCCATTTCTGGAATATTTTAAGGAGACAACTATATCTTAATTTTATTTATTTGTTTATTTTTATTTAATTTTCCCCTTTTTTTATAACACACACACACACATACATTATATATATATATATATATATATATATATATATATATATTATTTTTTTTTTTAGTTAATTTTTCTTTCTTTCTTTCTTTATATACTGTATTTGAATGTATAACTATGCATGACTGGTGTTTTCTTTTTTTTTCTAATCTGAATTAATATGTGTTATATGTAGATATTTGTATAATATATTATTTGTATTATATTACAATATTTGCCTTAAACTTTTTGTCTGACCTAAAATGAACCGAATAAAAAAAATAAAAAATAGAAAATAAAAAAATATCAATTTTGAATTCATTTTAAACTTTTACATAGGTTCCCAGACCAACAGTTTTCATATCTTACAACTAAATTAATATAAAAGATATGCTGCACTACCACCACAATTCTCTTGCTTAATATCCTCATAAAAACATTAGTAGAGACAGAGATTATTATTCGCATGCAGACACACAATCAAAACACAGTGAACAAACACATTAAGACTGGCCTTAATGTCATGGCTGAAGTTGTTGATCTTGCTCCAGCCGGCATTCTCCAGGTGGAAGTTGGCCCAGCGAAGCAACAGTTCCTCTGGGGACAGTTTCATCAGATCCTCAAGTGTCTCTCCATCCCTCAACAGTGCTGCCAGAGCTGAAACAAGACCATGTGTATCTGTTAACCAGAATGCTGTGAATTCACTGATTTTAATGTGTATCAACTTTTGCCACACAGTTACATACAGGATTTAGGCATTCGCTGAACACTGATAATTTCACAATTCCTGTTGTGCTTCAGAAAGCCAATTTGCTTAATTTCAAACTGACCAGGCTCTTTCCACAACACCTCAAAGTGCACCACAACTCATTTGATATGTTAAACATCTCTGTCGGAGGTTTCTGTTGTGTTTACTGTAGTGCCCATACATTTCCCACCACATTCAAGTAGGCAAAGGTAAACTCACGACTTTAAAAACTCTACACTAGCAGAAAATTACAGACTAGCTTCAGGTTTTTTTTTTGTTCATATGAAAACACTTTTTTTTTTAACCAGGTCTCTTCTTTCCTTTCAGAGATCAAACAAACCATTGGAGTACCTCAGGGTTCGGTGTTGGGTCCCTTTCCTTTCTTCATTTACGCAATGTTGCTGGTACCTACCATCCAGTCACATGGATATTTATGCTACTGCTACACTAAGGACATATAGATCTACTAAGCACTTGCATGGATCTCAGCTTGGCTGGCAAACTTTGGCCTGGATGGCCAAATTAATAATAACATAATTTTAGACTAGATTACTGCTTTGTTCTTCAAGCTATTCTCCCTGCTTACGCACACAAACCTCTGCAAATGATCCAGAACACAGCAACATGTATATGGGTTTTTAACCCAATGAGAACCCAGAAGACAGCACATTTGTCTCACTTTTACTGGCTGATGGTTGTTGCCTGCAATTCAAGACACTGATGCTTGTATACAGAACCATCATTGGATCTATAAATGTCAAGCCAAGGCAATTATATTATTTGTTTTTCATTTGTCATCCCAGTCCTGCTTCATGACTAATCATTTCTGGGAGTCTGTCGGATGAAAAGCAATTTTATGTAATAATATAAATGTTTATTGATCCTTTCAGCATGACTTTCATTCATTATAAACAAGGTTCATCTGAGGCTAGACAACTCTCTCTACAGAACTGTTAAGGCACAGAGCCTCTAGGACAGGTCTAAACTCCCTTAAGCTCAGTTTTGGAGAAAACAAACCGTTCAGTCCAGTAATGAGGTCAGATATAAGAGCTCAGGTCTGCCACAACGGTCAGTTCAGTCAGTTGGGTTAAAATTTAACTTCTTTAAAAGAGACGGTTTATCTGTTTGTCAGGATTCCTGGACGTTGTCATCAGCCGTGACAATGCCAGCTCTATTTGTGCAACCGTGTTTGTGCAACAGAGACACATACCCTCATTTCTGCTCAGCTCAATGTCAGCAAACAGACCAATTTTGATGATCTGCCACAGCAGGCCCAAAACCAGATGAGGTTTGCCTTCTCGAAGGTCCAGAGCCCCGATGTTGACCACATGACAACCAATGGCAGAGGCCGAGTTAAGAGCCAGGTTAAGATTCTCCTGCAAGACAGAAGCAATGATGTGTGTTAGGCTCAAATCTCTCTCCAACACATATCCTTTAATATCTTGGTGGAAAAAAGGATTAAAACCATGGAAGTGTTCCAGAGTCCTATTTCAAAAAATAATCTTTAAATCAGAACCAAACCTGTATTGTGAATGGTGTTAGTTTCTTCTTGTTGATGGTCCTCTCATCAATAGTATCAGGTACTGACAGGTTGATCATTTTACTAAAAGGAAGCAAAGGCACATGCATTTAGGTGGTTTCTTAAACAATATAAAATAATAAATCCGCAGACAAGATGGTAAGGAGTGTGTCTGACTTACCACAGCACAATACCGTCACCTACAGCCTTGAAGAGATCATCTTTATTGGGATTCATGGGCAACACATGTTTACAGTCAGGGTCTTGTTCCAGCGCTGTGTTGATCCAGTTCACGAAAGCAAACCTCTCCTCCTCTGGACAAAGACACAGAGAACAAAATTACATCACAAACAAAACTAAAAACAAAAGTACAGTACGTACTATAAAGTATGTTATGGGATTTTGACCTGGTATTACCATATCATTGTTTGAAGTACCTTGGAGTAGCATGTAGATGTCAAGATACGAACATGGCAATCCACACAAAGACTATATTATTACCATCTGAAGCCATTACTTTACCTTGTACACTCCAAGCCAGTGGGAAGTGTGGTGCAATGTAATTATATCAAAAGGAAGCAGTGGTTTGTTTGATCCAGTGAAAGCAGAGGCGTTTTTACCTGAGAAGGAGTGCTGTGTTCCCGCACTGGAGAGCTCAGATGTGCCGCCGATAGCCAAGATACCCTCTTTCCTGTTGATGGCCTTCCGGAAGCTCTTTGCGATGTCACTGCTCTTCAGCTCTTGAAAGATCTGTGCAGACACAAGGGACCATAATATTAATCATAAAATCATGCTCCAATGCTCAGATACATGATCCAGTGACTGTACAACACTCATAGAGGTAACTATTAGCTAACTATTAACTTCATTTACTTACTAGTCAGAAACTACTTTGCTGAATAAAACAAAAATAATTAATAATAATTCATTAAACATTCTCCTTGACATTTTTAATATCATACACTTTATTTCGATAGTCCACTTTAGACGTTCTACTTACTACTGTATAAGTAGCTACATGTCAGCTAACTCTCATTCATTTGCAACTAGATGTCAACTAACTCTCATTAGAGTATTAGTTGACTGTTAGGTTAGAGTTAGTAGAATAAGTTGACATGTATTTGCAAAGCTACTTATAAGTAGAATGTCTATTGAGGACCATCGAAATAAAGTGAAACAATAATAAAATAAACCTTTTATTGTGTAAAATCTGTCCCTTGATGCCATGCTATATTGTGAATATAGTCACTGCACAATGTGTCATGCCTAATAATAGCACCTTTTAGTATGGGACTTTAGCATTGACTCGTGTACCTTATTGTTTAAATACATACCAACCAACTGATCCACACATGAAGAAGAAAATATGTATTACTAATTTAAAAATATACAAATACACATGTGGTCAAACACACACAATGTCTTTGAAACTAAACAGATGCACATATTTTCTGACATGTGTGGGTAATTAAAGCATGGCTGTCAGGGCCAAGTGGAACATCTAGTGAACAGAGGCTGCTAGCAGCTGCTCATAACCTCCTCACAGCAGTGCAAACAAACACTGGGACGTTCAGCGGGATGACGCTCTATTTACAGGCAACATCAACAGTCTCAATGAAACAGATTTAATGTTATATATCAACAATTACTGACAGCAAAAAAGTTATAGACCAGAATCTACAGATATGTCTTGGTGTCTCCTTTAAATGTACATACAAACATTATAATAGTTTAGAAAGTTTCTTAAAATTATCATTGTTGAAAACAGATTTTGCTGCTTTATTTTATTGTGGAAACTGTGATAAAACACCATTTAAAAGTTTGGGTAAGACTTTAATTTTTTTTTTTTTTTTTTTTTTTAATTTAATTAATAGTTTTATTAAAAAAGGACAGTAAAGACATTTATAATGCTACAAAAGAGTTCTATTTCAAATAAATGCTTTCTGTTCACCAAAAAATCATGAAAAAAAAAAAAAATGTATCACGGTTTCCACAAAATCATTAGACAGCAGAAACTGTTTTCAACATTAAAAATAATAAGAAGAAATGGTTTTTTTTGAGCAGCAAATCCACATATTAAAATGATTTCTGAAGATCATGTGACACTGAAGACTGGAGCAATGATGCTGAAAATTCAGCGCTGCATCACAGAAATAAATTACATTTTACAATATATTCACATAGAAAACAGCTAATTTAGTAATAATAATATTTTGTATTTTTGTAATAATATTTCACGTAATTACCGTTTTTACTGTATTTGCTCTTCAAATGAATGCAGCCTTGATGAGCATAATTGAGATTTCGGTAACACTTTAGTATAGGGACCAATTCTCACTATTAACTAGTTGCTTATTAGCATGCCTATTGTTAACATATTGGCTGTTTATTAGTACATATAAAGCACATATTCTGCATGACCATATTCTACATCCCTAATCCTACCCAATACCTAAACTTAACAACTACCTTACTAACTATTAATAAACAGCAAATTAAGAGTTTATTCAGGCAAAAGTCGTAATGGTTTGTTAATAGCGAGAATTGGACCTTCTTTCAAAAACAAATCATAGTTATTCCAAACTGGTAACATTAATTTTGGGGGATTTCTGACCTATTGTATCATCTGATCATCTAGAAAATTTGTTTGAAGCATCATGTCTGTAGCACACGTGATGAGCTCCAAAACAGTCTTTAATACTAATTATCTTTATTCCATCATTCTTTTAGTAATGCTAATTACTAAAAATGATGCAATTGCAAAATGCCATCTGGATTCAGCACTGAAGCTCTAATCTCAATGTACAATGTATTGTCTACTTATTCTGAAAGATACTGCTGATTATGCAAATCAGGGATTTAATGCTGTAAATGGTGCTTTCTGAAGAATTTGTTGGGTTTCAAATTCCGGTTTAATTAAACAACCACATAGCATTCTTACTAACTTACTAATTCTGACTAAATCATTAATCATGCAGAAACCTTTTCACTTTAATTCAACTGTTTTCTTAAAGATGTAACTTGCATTCACCCGTTAAAATCTCATGTGTGCACAGCACATTATCTGAACAGTATGTGATCACGGAAATGTTTTTTTTTCTTACACAATAACATTTGATTTGCAAATTTTAAATCTATAGACAGAACAAAGCGCTGATTCACTTTTTATTATCCAAAGCATTACATGGAAAATTTGAAAAAAAAAAGTGATTTACGTGTGTAGCAAGTCTTTAGCATAGTTTGGATGTGTATGTAGATGGCACATGTATAATTATTTTTAGATATTAAGGAATGTATATGTCCCACATCCATGAGGAACAGAACAGTTTGCTGACACTTACAGACACAAACTCATCAAAGCTGATCTTATTGTCCTTGTCTTTGTCACCCTCTTCCATCAGTTTCTGGATGATCTCTCGGACTTTGTACCCCGGCAGGGGCAGATTGGCCTCTTTGAACAGGTCATGGAGCTCATAGTCAGAGATAAAGCCATTGCCGTTCAAATCTATGGAGGAAAATTTAAATTATTGGTTTTGTGTCAACATCTTGCATCTTTCCAACAAGCACAAAACATTTTGGTTGCATTTGGGTTTGCTGCAGCTCAACAGCTTAAAAAAATGTTAAGAAACCTCAACTACAAAGAAAAAAAATGTGAGGAAATGCAGTTTAAATAGTTTGATGCATTAAATTATCAGCAACAAACTCTTAAACGCATTTTACTGCATTAAAAAAAATATTTTGGAAATGTAAAAACATCTCTTGGGTACGGTTTAAGCAGCTTAAAAGCATCAATATAACATTTTAATACAAAAAAAAAAATCTAAAACATTGCAAAAACAATGAAAATGTTTATATTTAAAACTAAAACACAGGCCACATTTTAATGAGTAATAGTTCAGGCTGAACACGTTTATGCTGAACATTTCTACTGAGCTTCAAGCAATGCATTCTGGTATTATCCACAAAAGAGATGCAACACGGCCTTAGATTCTGGCCAGAACAAGGTATCTTGCTATTTGCCAAATATGTGGAAGCACAGAATGCCTGTTTTGCCAGTAGGCAGGCCACTGGGTTTGAAACAGAGCTGTTGTGTTATAGGATTTATCGAACAAATGCTATCTGCAATACTAAAACAGATTAAACAACATTAAAATAACCGTCAGGAACTATCAGCCACTGAGGTTTTTCTAGTATGTGCATTATAACACCATGACACAGTACATGCACAGTTTAGGCCTCAATTTTCTGCCCAGTCTGCTGGAGAAATCAGATAAATGGGAAAATGTAGTCTGAAGCCTGTAATCTTGTCAAGGACCATAAAAAAGGCATCCAAATTCCACAAACTTTAAAACCCAGAACTAGAAGATCACAAACCGCACTATGCTCTTGATTGCATTCCTTTCTGTAAATCTACAGACATACCATATTAATTCTCTACTGATACTCTATGCAATACTCAAACTCAGGTAGTGGTTGATATGGATGTTCCAGGCATTTAAAAACCACTTTAACAAAATTCACTTCTGAAGTACACTAAGAGCCCATGTGAGTATACAGTATATGTTCAAGAAACTTCTGCTATGAGCATCAGCCAGCATTGAATAGATACAATTTCATGTTTGAATGAACTAACAATTTAAAGAGACTTGGTACTGTAATAGTGATTATTTTGCAATGTCATTGTGCAAAATATGGAAAACACTCACAGTACATGCACAATAAATGCTACTGAATAAATAAAAATAATTACTTGTTAATAGATTAAAGTCCCATTCAAAGTGAATCTTACAGAAACTACATATATAATATATTTGTATAATTTATATATGTAATGGCAGTAAACAGTTGTTGGAGAAAAGTGTCCATGAGGACCGTTTAAGCGCCAGGCAACAGGTGATGCCAAAAAATTCATGAGGTCAAATGAAAAACACAGATGCCTCTCCGAGCAGATGCAGACTGTTACGGTACAAACCGTTACAAAACACCATTACAAAACAATCAAATCACAGAAAACAACAGTCTAGAGTTTCCCAATCAATGCCATTTTAAACCAGAACCTAAATGCTATTTGAAGAGCTAGCTAATCCTAATTTTTGGCTTTGCACAGTGATATAGCTGTTTTCATCTATGCAAAGAAAACAAAGACAAATCAGTAGAAATCACAAGATACGTGAAAGAAAAAGACACCTTCACGGGCAGCATGCCAAGTAGTGATTAGAATAGACAAAACTGGTCAAACAGGAAGAACACTCACCGACTTTCTCGAAGGCCTCCCGCAACTCCTCCAGCTCTTCTTTGGATATCTTTCCTGCCATCTCCCGAAGAACCACCTGAAGCTCTCTCAGTCGAATAAAGTATGTCCTTCTGTGGAGAGAAGGACAAAAACTTTATTGTCTGAACCTCCAAGCTAGTAAATGAACACTGGCGACTATCTTCTGAGAGAGAAACCTGGAGGAGGGATTGTACAGTAAGATGATAAGACATGCAAATGACATGCAAACGTCTATCAAGCATGCAACAGAGTAGACTATATTTGGGCAAAATGTATGTTCGAGAGGGCGTGTCAAGGCAAGTCCTTTTGAATGCAACCTCACCATAATGCAAGTAACGCAGTGACGTGATTCTTTGCCATGACAAAGACTGAAACACTACTACATCTATTTACAGCCCTCTTCATTGTGTTTAGTCAACTGTAGAGACAACTGAAAATCGAGGCTAGTAAAAGCTGAGCAAAGAGTTGCAAAAATTGTAGAAGAGAAGTTGAAATAGATCAAGAGACCAATCCACAGCCAAAAGTCAAAGTCTGGATGTATTTCTTTGGAAGATCAGCGTGTTATGAACTATCACTGAGTTATGAAGATGTGTAAAAATCTGAACGCCAGATGCCGTCCGACCTGAACTGTCCTACAGTCGGTCTGCTTTTGTTTAACTGTGAACCTTTATTTTTAAGAGTATAGCATAAACCTTATCACCCAAACACACAATAAGCAGTAATACACTAAATGCAATACACTAAAACCAATGTAAATATTTGTCCAGGATATCACAATAATTAATACAGTCCATTTAATTACAGTATTATGGCATTGGCCCAACATGTCAGTGAGCGGCACTGAACATATTACGGTGACGAACCGTTTGAATCAAGGCCACAACAAAATCAAAACCTTTGAGCAGAGTCCAGCCACAACAACTGAACCGAGAACAGATGCAGCGTCAATCACGCTCCACTGTACAAACTGACCTGAGATCTGCTCTTACATGCAGCAATCACAGCAATGCAGCACTATAAGCTGCCCAAGATGCATCTTCCTGTTCCTTACAAGAAGTCATGATGAATCAGGACACACCTGTGACGCATGTCAACATCTTCATTCCCATAGTTGTCACTCCAGCTTGTGTTTTTTTTTTCAACACTTTGTTGTGTTATTAACGGTGCAATCCATCCCACCACGCCCCGGTGGGACAGCATGAAGTTATGGACTTCTAAAAATGTTCAAAAATAAGGCGATGCCAATGTTACATAATGGTTAAAGTGCTTATTGTGTAAATAAACCTTAAAGAAAGCACCGGACTAAGGTTATTGGCTGATTTTGTCTCAAGGTATACATTTGATGTCATCCTTCAGCTATTCAGAAAGCCAACATGGAAACTTTGCTGGAATTTTTTAGAAAAAAAGACAAAAACAAACGGGCCAATTCTCCACCCTTGTGGCATCCCTTTCCCTGAGACAGCACTGTGCGCTACACACCTTCAATGAACCATCAGTTCGAATCGACTCTTCCACAATTCATGCTTTAATAAGTTTCTTCACAATTCAAGTACAGATGCAGTCTAATTTGACTAAGGTTTGTTTACTTCCCAAATGAGTGAAGAGTAGTGTGACCTCATGGGACTGAGTCATGCACAAATCTAAGCAACCAGAGAATCCTGTCTAGTCACTAGTTTTCGGTGTCTCTAAGGACTGCCAACACTGCACGAGTGATCGAACAAAGTCAGAACCATTATACTGTGTTAAGTTACGAAGCAAAAGAAAGCCGCCACCGAACTGCTTTCTCTGGGTTTTGATTCAAAAACAGAAACCTGACCATGTGCTCTAACACAAAATGGATTTACCAGTCTGACGAGATGCAAAAATCTCACTTAAAACAACCTCCCTTTTACCCCAAAGCTGCTTCCTTCACTCCAAACTGCAAACAGATGCAACAAATCTGAACTCAAACAACAGAGAGCTTTTATAGATGCTGTGCCATTAGCAGAGCTGCTGGGAAAAGAGACAGAGAGAATGCTTTTCCCCAGTGTATAACCCTAAGGAGAGAATGAGGGATGTGGAGGGAGACAGGAAGAAGCAAATAAAGAGAAATATAGAGACAAACCGTCCCGACGTGAGCTGAGAATGGAGCTGTAGGCACCAGCGGTCGCAGCAGTAGAGGCAGTACTCGCTCCACACCCTTCAAGGCTAATCTGAAACACCAGCATTCCTGCCTGCCTCACAAAGACCTACGGCAGCAAGTCATAACACTTCCTGACAGGCTATGGGAGTAGCGGTCGGCGTGTCTGCCGGAGAGGGAGGAGGGATAGGCAGGCACAGACGGAGAAGGAGAAGGAGAGGGGGAGGGGAAAGCATGCATGCTTTTCTTTTTCTTTACTACCAATGTTTCCATCCCAGATGTACTGAGTAATGCAATAAAGTCGCGAGAGAGAAAAGGGGTGTGGAAAAGCTCAATGCATCTCTTAAATCCACATACCGTCACTCGTCTTAAAACATCCTGTTGCTTTAAAAAGTTGCTACTGGAGAGGAAAAATAACATAGTAGGCAGACATATGCTGAATCATTTGAAACTCCACTGAATCACTTGGAAACACATGCTGAACATGTGATATCTTTGCATGTTCAAGCAGAAAGACAGTTCAAATAAACAGACTGTGCTTTCATGTAGTTCAAAATACATAGTGTCAGCGCAAAAACTGCCACCGTTGGGCTCAAAAATAAACCAAACATTTTGTAATATCCTCCCAATCTATCAATGGTAAACTAATTTCAAGGACGCCTGAGCCGGTATATGTAACAAGGACTTATTCATTTGCTAAGGAAACAGGCCACATGAGAAATAACAGAACATTCCCAGAGACGGACTTTAAGTGAGGACATGATGACAACTTTGGCATCTGCATCATAATCTTATTTCTCAACCTAAAGCACAAGTTGATGGCACACTGCAAATGGGTCAGGATTTTAAGGCATTAAGCATTTGTTAGTGCCCAAGTTAAAATAGCCCACATTCACATATTTTGGCCACTAGATTTTTTTGTTTGTTGCCCATTTCACGTAATTTTAAGTCTTTATGAAAAGCAATGGAACAACTCACATGATCTGGGTTATGGGAAGCTGCATGACAACACAAACGTAAGCTCATTAACATATGACAGACCACATTTAGATATCAATGTTTATTCAGCAGAAACTTGGCCACACCTTAATGAACAACAGTGTGAACTATGTTATGTTTCACATGCAATGAGGTTAGCCAATCTCATTTACATATAATGATCTATACAACATAGACTCATTGTAAAACATGCAACCTACATTTTTGCAAAACTCCAAAAACATACAGGTATACAACTGACTTCAGTCTCCTGCTGAAATGAACACTAGTGGCAATAAAACTTTCCAACAACTCTGATTTCTTTTCACAAAAATTATGATTACAGGATTACAAGAAACTTATTTTATCACGTTTACCATAGTGCATGATTTGTAAACGAACAAATTATGACATTTGCTTCACATAACCAGCTCCGTAAGTATGGCTTTTCTGAAGTAAACTTGCTCGGTAACCCACCTGGTATAGTGCTGCGGTCCATGAAACACAAGTCATGATAAAAGAGCTCAAAGGCTTGTGGAAGCAAGCTAAAATGGCATCATTGCCTCTGCCCATGTGTTTTAATCTCACTTTTGCTTTTGCTAACACTATCGGTTAGGTTTAGTGCATGTAGCAAGTAAGTAGCATTAACATTTTAGCACCACTCACTAGACACTTACAACAACCAGTGTAAACATTAGCAAACTGTCATGAATATAATCATCATGTTTGCAATGTTGTTTAATAACACTGGTTGCACATAAATTGCACAATTAACCAAAAACAGTTTTTGAGCAAGAATCCTTGACTAACATTGTTAAAAAAAATAAAATGTCTTACAGGAGCTTTGCACATATTGGATACATTACAAACATTTCTAGACAGAAGTGAAAGGTTCCTTTCACTATGTCTAAATGTGTTACCAGACCACTGATGAATTCGATGAGATTTTGACATTCCTGAAGATCAGGTTATAGCACAACACAACACATCACCTGTTAAACAAGGCAGATCTTGAACATCAGGAACGTTCAGTTTTAAGAGGCAGAAGTGTAGTAGAAAAATACACTTTAATGTGAACCACTGAGATCACAGTTTGGTTGGTTCTTCAAACTTCACCATTGCAAAACGACAAATCAGATGTTAAAGCACTCTCATCTCTGTTGTTCACAAAAGTAGCTGAAACTTAGCATCTTGCTGCCTGAGGAAAAATCGTGTGGAGCGTGAAGGAGCAGAACAAAGCCTACTTCAGTGCAAACAGTGAAGACAGGTGTTCACTTACAGGTCCTTTTGTAAACTCAACCTGAACATTTACTGAGGCGAGAGAGATATGATTTTATATTCTGTGTGTAAACCAAGGAATAACAGCCCGGCCAGCCGAATAGAAACAAAGCTCACTTGTCGAGAACATGTCCAGGTCGTATTTCAACCCAAAAGAAAGAAAGGAAAAATGTAAAGCATTAAAGTAAATTTAGCAAGCATAAGAATAACAATATTTACCTTAATAGTATTAAAGTATTAATTCAATATTTTAAAATTTGTGTCTAACTGAATTTATTTTTTGTATTTTTGTTTTATTATTTTTAAACTGTCCCTCCATCTATTCCATACCTAATTGTTGGACTTATGCAGATTTAAATAATTTAAAAAAGTAGTAGTATTTTTGTAATTTTCTGTAATTATTATAAAAATGAAAATAATATTCATAAGAGAATAATGAGAACTACTAATTATTACTAATAAAAACACGTGAATACATCACATTAAAAAGAATTTATATATATAT
>JAFVLL020023777.1:0-43578 GCA_021397915.2 Tor tambroides
TATGTGTTAGAGACATTATGTGCCATTAAAAGCCTTATGAAGAAAGGATATGAAAGTTGGCTGTTACAAAACAATTTTTGTGTTTGGACACTGCCCCTTCATGTTTGAATTTAGTCAAATAAACTACTGCAGATGGAAAGAGTGTGTGTCGGTTGAAGAAGCTATCTGCATATGCTCGTACCAGCATAACCAGTCCTGCAAGCTCATTGTTTTTTTTTTATCTGACTCCAACTGGTTGCTAACAAAATACTGCACAATTTACATTTTAGGACAAAGAGTGGATTGATGAACAACCTGTAGAAAGCTAAATGTTTCACTTCATCTGTGCCTGTATGGCCTGATTCTCTGTGAGGAAAGCTGCTAATGTTGCTTGTGCATAAGAATACAAAAAAAGTGAGGAAAAAACAACAACAACAACAGAAACCTGCTTCACAGAAATACTGGTTGGCAACTGTTGTAGTGGTTTATAGACCAAGAAGATCTGCACTCATCCAAATAGTCCAAAAAGGCTTATCATTTATTACTCAGGAGGTCATAAAAAGTGCAAAAAAGTGCAAAGGTGCAAAAGTGAAAAACGTTTTCGGGTATTACCCCTTCCTCAGTGCCATGATAAGCCTTTTTGGACTATTTGAATGAGTGCGGATCTTCTTGGTCTATAAACCTTTACATTTTTGGATCTACGCACCATATATTATTGGTCTACTGGACTTTCGGACGAGTGTTTGGCGCTACGGCCTTCTCTACTCGGCAACTGTTGTAGGAAATACTAATGTGAAATCCAATGATTTGAGAACAGTTGCATAAGGATAAAATCTGATTAAATAGGGATAGCCTTGATTAAAATATGTCACAGCCCATTTACATGTTTAACTGGAATAAAATATGGATCAAACATGTTTACATATAGTAAACATCTTTGTATAATTCTGGGTAACAAACGAACACAGTTGTATCTGAACATCTGTACACTACCATACAAAAGTGTGGGGTCAGTAATTTTATTTAGCAAGGATGCATTAAATTGATCAGAGCTGTCAGTCAGCACTTTTACACTGCAATAATATTTCACAATATTCCTGTTTTTAAATGCAGCCTTGGTGAGCATAACATGTTTCTTTCAAAAACATACATAAAAACCCTTACAGAGCCCCAAGATGAAAGAATAAACTGGAAATAGTACTTACTAGATGACTCAATAGCAGTGTGGACACTCTCCAGGTGACACTGAAGACGAAATGGTGTGGGAAAGCGCCGGAAACAGTGCTGGCAGGATGTGTGCGTGTCCATCTCCCCATTTTGCTGCTCCAACTCAACATGGTACTTCATATGATTCATAAGTCTGCAAGGAGAACAAACACTTAATAATTTCAGCATTCTAGAATGAATCCTATCTACTGCAATTAGACATATATACCCATAATTCCCATCCTAACTCGACTGCCCATCAACGTACCTAATATTATTCTTCAGTCTCTTGTTACAGGTGAGGCATTTGAATGATAACGGTTCTTTTGAGTTGTCCATTGGTACATAGACTCGATTCCCTTCAAATGTGCCATAGTAGAAATCATCCACCAGCATGACAAGTCTGTTCTGGGTATCTCCGGCCTTTGTAGGTGGACTATCCAGCTTGATACTGGGCACAGCAGAGAGGCTTTTAGGTGGTGTGGCTGGAGTGCTCAAAACAGTTGCAGTACTGCTCGTGTCAGTCTGGGCTAGATCTGGGCAGCAGAACTAAAGGGGGGAATGAGATTAATTGACCACTTTTAAATTACCAAAACACACTTATATAATGAAATCTTAGTCACATTTTCATCATGCTGTATAAAAGTTAAACTGATAAAAAATTATTTTTGCTCAAAAATTATAATCGTAATGATTGTTGTCATTTTAAGATTTTACTTTTTCATTTTAGTTATTGCACTTTCACCAGTAAGCACAAATCAATAGAATGTTACATTACACTTATATATATATATATATATATATATATATATATATATATATATATATATACATATATATATAAAGTGTATACTTACACACATATGACTCCGCAGAGCCTCAATCATTTTGAACTGGGCTCCACAACGAGGACACAAATGAGTAGTTGTTGATGCTGTTGTATGTGTAATAGGGATTGCTTCAAATAAAAGAGAAAAAAAAGAATTTGGAATTTATCAGTGTGGCTCTACTCTAATATGAAACTATCATAGTAGCTATCACAGATGCAGAAAGACAAACTTACTTTGGACAACATTTTGTGTCATGACAGGGACAGCAGAGGAAACAATAGGGCCGTTGTTGGTCTTTTGATTGCTCATGACAACAAATGTCTGCGCTTGAGCCCCACCAGGAAGGTTAACCGATTTCACAAGGCTCATTATATTTTGCATGTCCAAGGGTCCATTTCCTGGCTTTATTGTCACTGTAAAGAGAAATAAATACAATTTTATAACTGATAATTGCAGTTCTTGATGCTGATTGGTCAATACAGTGATCAAGCTGTAAAAAATACATGATTAGTAACAGTTATAACAGGAAATACTTGTTTACATGATTTTATCTTGTGAACATTAAATGTGCAAAGCATTTTTTAAATGCAATTTTAATATAATTACTATTTAAATCATTAGTAGTACCATCACTGTTTCTTAAAACTACAAACCACTGTCTAAAAAGATAAAATAAAAATATTTCTGTAATAATGAAAGAAAACTGTACTCAGCAGGAGCATCTTACAGATTTTAGTCGTGGTTCGTGCTGCGGAGGGCTGGGTAATTGTTGTAGACGACATGGTGGGCAGAGAATTGGCAGCAGGAGGGGCGATTGCTGTTGTGGTACGAATGGTGAGAGTAGCAGGTATCTGCATGGTGCTAAAAGTGCTGGGTGTTTGTGCCCTATTTGTAACGGGAGCTCCAGTCCTTATTTGAGCTGGCTGGGTAATTATTTGGGTTGTTCCAACAGCTGGTTTGAAAATTTGTGTGCCAGGTGCTGAGAATACATATAAAGAATTTACAGTTAATCAATAAGCAACAACAACAACCTCAACAAATTTTAGGAGCACATTGCCATACCTTGGACTAGTGTAATGGGTCGAACAGTCTGGCCCTGTTGGACATTCAGTACCAAACTCATTGGGCTCTGGCCAGGCTGGACAGGATGGATATTCTGGACAGGAAGACCCTGAATCATACACAATGGGAAACATGTTGATTAATAAAAGAAAAGTTGAAATAATCAGAAATAAACTGGGATCTATGAGGGGGGATGGCAGCACCTGTGTGGTAAAGTAAAATGGCTGGCTGTTGGCAGCATTGGCAATAGGAGTTGTGCCAGGCAGGAGAACCTGTGACAGAGCCACAGTGCTGAGCCCTCCTCCTCCCGGCGCCAAGATGACCTGCTGCCCTTGCACTGCTTTAGGAATATCCGCCGGGACAGCAGCAGGAACTACGCGTTGAGTCACTAAAAGAATAATTGACTGATTAAAGGAGAAGTGCAGAAGAAAACGTAAAACACTGTCATCAAGATGGTGGCGTTGGCACTGATGTACCATTTTTGCAGTTTATATGACTATGTGCTTCCAGTATTTCACATGGATTATGTGTAAATGTAAGAATTTCAGTCTCTACCTTACACAAAGCGTATTAAGCGTACGCTGCAAATATGTAGAGCACAAATAAATTTTTATTATATGTTTTTGCCATTTTTAAGTTGGACAGTCCCAGTCCTAATTCACTTTCACGAAATGAAAAACAGCAGCCAAGATATTATTCATAATTTGTTTGTGTTCAACAAAACAGAGAATGTTAAATGGGTTTGGAACAACATGAAAATGAGTATATAATGACAGAACATTCCTTAAATAGGTACAATAACTGATAATCACTCAACATCTAACGATCATCTAATAAGGAACAAATGCTCACATGTATTTGTGATCAGCGGAACTGTGTTTGCTGTATTTACTACAGGTGGTAGGCTTGGGATCACCACGGTTTTAGGCTCAGCTGGAATATCAACCTTCGCGGCGGGAGTTGAAGACACTAAACAGTGAAGAAGGACAGGTTTTATTTAGCATAATGATATTAAAAATAATTTATTAAAAGAAACAGAAAATATTTCTTAGTTACATTAAGTACATTTAGCAGACGCTTTTATCCAAAGTGACTTACAAATGAGGACATTAGAAGCAATAAAATTAAATGTAGTAAATTAAGTATTTACATGTGTCAATAAATATACATTTAACTATAAATGTTACAGAAAAAACTATCAAATTACACACCAGTGGGAGTACTGCTTTCAGCATTTCCCCCTGAATCATCCATTGAATTTTGCTGTTGCCATGGTTCCAGCTCCTCCTCCTCACACTCCATAAACAAATCCGCATCCATGTTTCTGAAATATAAAACGTTTGTTGAGCTAAACATTTGAACAGTGAACATGTGAAACAGTAAACGTGTCTTTACATTTAGGCTAAGATGAAAAAATATAATAATGCTATTACTGCCAATGGCATTTAGTAAAATAATGAGGAAAATTTAGGGTTTAGTTTTATTTTGGACAGGTGAGTGGCATGTTTGAAATGAAGGCCCTCACGATATTCACTGGGATCTGACAGCATTCAGCTCCGACCGGTTTCAACGTCAAGGCTGGCGTTTACACAACCACCTCATCCTGCAAATTACATAAATAAATACGAGTGAGTAAACCACATTTTGTTTTTAACATATATTTGTAGAAAAATTTCAAATATATGCTGGATTAAAATGGGTTTGATATCCAGTGCGCCACTGTATCACTTTAGAAAAGCCCTCAATATATTGTGTAAGTACGCGCAATGTGCTTTCATCCAACTGAAAGGGGCTAAGAGAAAAGTAGTTCCTGTGCCGTTACATCCAGTAAGTGAGACTGGATGATTTGACAGACCTAAACGAAAGCATAAACCCTAGGTTGGTGTACAACAACAATAAATGGGGTTGAAAAGCCAAAGTGGGTCGGAACGAGAGCCAGCTCGACGTTTATTACAAATACTCGGTCACAAATTATGCAGCAACCCCCTCGCGCGGCGCCAACCGAGTGCGCACTCCGCATACTGTCCTCTGCGCACATAATAAACGACGATCATCTAATGCGTGAATTAAAGCGCGAATACATCAAATATGATCGAATTTATAAATAATACTTACCGGATTATAGGCTATATGGAAATATGCTCAATGTGATATATTGAAAGAACACAAAGCCTTGCCGGTACGTCACAGACGAGACGAATAAGTGCGCTAAGTGGGCAGAGGTTCTGCTCTTTCTGCGTCAGCGATTGGTTGATGCACGCAAAACGCCACTTCCTGTTTTGGATTCTGAGCTCTGATTGGCTGTAATCTCTGAAATAAGGAGGAGTGGTTACTGGAACAAGAAAATGGCTTCCTTCCTTGAAACGACAACATTTTACACTGTTTAACCAACTGCTGGTTAAATAGTGGAAAGCAGATAATGTTGGTATTTTATTCAACACTTTGCTGGTGCTTTGCAGATAATCTGTCAAGACCATCATAGATTGGTCTTTTTTGAACAGAATTCTTGATGTTCAATTATTGAACACTGAACATATCTCCTTTATGAAAATATTGGCCAAAAATGATGATGTATACACCCCTTACATGCACAAAGAACTGATAAGTAGGTTAGGAAATAAAAACCTGTACTTTTCCAGAAAAAGGTTCTATTTCTTAAAGCATACTGGAACAGAATGATTTTTAAGACGTAATGTTCCATTAACGGTTCTCGAATGCGCGGTCTTCCCAATTTGGACGGAACATCACATTTCTGTGTTTACTGCACTACTGTTCAGACTCACTGCAACGCCGTTACTGAATATATACAGCACAAAACATTCGACACGACCAGTAAGGTCCGATTCCTGAACAAACGACTCTAATGAATAGGTTCTTTTTAATGGATCGAAAACATACAGCTCAACCAGTGTACTAAGAGTACCGAACAAATGACTCTTCTGATCCGATTCTTTTTAGTGACTCAAAATCATTAGGAGGAGCCAGAAGGACCGGTTATCGATTTAACCAGCCTGTAGAAAGTTGTAAAGGCTCGTGTGGGACTTAATGTATGGTTCTTCATATGGTGTAATTTAAAATAAACTCTTCGGGTTTTGTTGTAATCAAACACATTTTTGATTGTTTTATATTTTACTTAATTTTTAGTTAAATCAAAATATTTACTGTGCATTTTTGTCGCCTCTAAAAACTGCGAAACGCCGTTACAAAGTAAACACCATTTGCAAAAAACGTTTTGTTTGTTTTATAATTATTATTAGTATTATTATAAATATTACATTTATTTCTGATCTGTAATATCCGTTCTTGTGAAAAATAAAAATCACTGCTGATTACAGTAAATGCAATAACAGAGAAATAGGAATCGAAATCGTAACGATAACTTACGGTTAAAATAAAATAATTTTGCATCCCTCGTGAGGGCGTGTGCGTTTGTGTCAACACACCCACGGCAAAACAAAATGTGTATATTCCCATTTTCATAACAAGGCCTGTACTTTTTACTTTGAATATTAATAAATTCACTAATGTTCATGCGAGAAACTTCTTATTGTGTTTCTGAGATAAACGTCGTTTCAAAACATGGAGAAATCTGCTGTTCTAAATGTTTATGAGGCGCGCGTAATCAGCCATTTGGCGAAGCGTTACAGCAGGTAGGCTACTAAGCCGTTGTTTAAGTTGCTTAAGCCCTATATATAGCATTCTGCACAGAGAGGACACAATGTGACAATCTTGATTTTGTAGACATTCACGAGAGATGAGGGATCAAATCACATCATCTGATCGAGTGAATTATGGCGCTGTCATCGCGCTGGCTGCAATCAGTAAGTTACGTGTATTGTTTGACATCTTCAGATTTAAAATAAACATTAAAGGCTCTTAAGGTGTTTAAAGCAATGATCTATGTAAGAAATTAATACTATAATTTAGCAATGAAGCATTAAAAAAGACGTATAATATAAAAGATTTCCATTTAAAATTACGTTAAATGGTGTTCGTTCGAACATTCTATTAATCAAAGAATCCTGAAATGTATCACCGTTTCAAAAAAAATGTAGCACCAAATCAACATATTAGAATGATTTCTGAAGGATCATGTGACATTGAAGACTGGAGTAATGATTCTGAAAATTCAGCTTTGACATCACAGGAAAAAATTACATTTTAAAATATATTAAAATAGAAAACAGTTATTTCAAGTGTAATAATATTAAACAATTTTACCATATTTAGTATTATTATGCAGCCTTGGTGAGCCCAAACTTTGGAACAGTAGTGTGTGTTTATAATACATGCTACACATATGCCTATAACAATATTACCAGTTAAATAATAATAAAAAAATGCTAGATTTTCAAGATTCTACAGCCGAGTATGTATTTTAAAATCTTTTAAGCACTGTGTAATTAGCTTTAGTTTAATCTCCCTTACAGGCTTCATGCTGCTGCGGAAATGGATAGCTGGTGGTGTCTGCAAAAGCCGTGCTCGTCTAGATGGAAAGACAGTTGTGATTACTGGTGCTAACACTGGGATTGGCATGGAAACTGCAAAAGATATGGCTCGTAGAGGTATGGTATATAATTTAGGACCCCATTTTTCAATTCCCTCAATTGTAACTTGGAAATGTGAATATGTGTGGATTTAGGGGCTCGGGTAGTGATGGCTTGCCGGGACCTGAGTCGTGCCGAGAATGCTGCGGAGTATATTCGACGCTCCACAGGGAATGGCAATGTAGTCATCAGACACTTAAATCTGGCCTCTCTCTATTCTGTCCGAGAATTTGCCAAAGAGTTCGTAGCAGCAGAAGAACGACTGGATATACTTATAAACAATGCAGGTGAGTCAGACCGTCATCATAGTCTGATTTCACTCTTAAAAGCAGAGACAGATCTTAAAGTCCCTTTTTTTCTGACAGGTGTTATGATGTGTCCAAAGTGGATCACAGAGGATGGCTTTGAGACACAGCTGGCTGTCAATCACTTGGGACACTTTCTTCTGACCAATCTACTGTTAGGAATGCTAAAGAGATCCTCCCCCAGCCGCGTAGTGAATGTGTCCAGTATTGCACATGTTGGTGGTAATTTCTTTTGATTAAAAATCAGAAATACTCAGAATGTTAAGATTTTAAGATATAAGAATGTTAAGATAAGAAATGAAGATTTTTTTTTTTGACCAGACTATATTATTTCTTTGCTTGTATTTACAGAAAATACAGCACTATTCAACATTTTGGGGTCTGTAATTTTTTTTGCCTTTAAATGCATTTATTTGATTAAAAAAATATAGTAAAAACAGTAATATTATGAAATATTTACTATATATATATATATATATATATATATATATAAATATGTGAGATATATTAAAAATTTATATATTTATTTATTTCTGTAATAGAACATTACTCTAAATCAGACATACTGAATTGGTGTATAAGAAACATTTCTTTTTATTATCAATGTTGTAAACAGTTGTGCTGCTTAGTATTTTTGTGGAAACTGATAATTTTTTTTCAGGATTCTTTGATGAATAAAAAGTTAAATTTAGTGAATATTATCTGAATAAAAGTATTTATTCCTTTACAAAAAAAAATCTTACTGACCCTAAACTTTTGAACGGTAGTTTATATGTTAAAGTAAATATGCCACAAGGATGGGTCAATATATATCCATATTTTTTCACTGTTTTCCAACAGGAAAGATTGAATTTGATGACCTGTTCTTTGACAAAAGGCCTTACAGTCCTTTGCTCAGCTATAAACAGAGTAAGCTGGCCAATGTGCTTTTCTCTAGAGAACTTGCACGAAGAATGAAAGGTAAGATATACTGCAGTTTTTGGTATAGCAAACAATTTGCAAGCTAATTAATAAAGTAACAAAGCTTGTTTGTTTATTTTGAGCAAAAAGTAAACCGTATTCTATGTTTCAGTGTTCCGACTTGGTTGGTTTTGTCACATACTGTGTCAATGGCCATGTGTAATCTAGTTAGTGACAAGTTCATATACAAATAAAGCAATTACATGAATACTTTCTTGTTGTTTTATATCTCAATGGATGCTTCCATATAGGTACAGGAGTCACCTCGTACTGCCTGCATCCAGGAGTGATTCGAACAGAGCTGAACCGACACGTTCTGCAATGGTACCCGATGCTAAAGACTATACTGTCTCTGCCCAGTATTCTGCTGATGAAAACTCCCTGGCAGGGTGCACAGACCTCTATCTACTGTGCTGTCACTGAGGGCTTAGAGAGGAAGTCTGGCTGCTACTTCAGGTAAATGCAATAATTTGTCACTTTGTCAATCATTTGTAAACTCAGAATGTCTTGTGTATATGTGTTTGTGCAGTGATTGTGGTGAGAAAGACCCTGCACCAGAAGGAAAAGATGAAGAAGTGGCTAGAAGGTTGTGGGAGGAGAGTGTTCGGCTGGTTGGACTAAACATCCGCCACTGATACGTCATACTACACTCTTCCTGAATGTAAGCGCTCCACCTAGTGGAGATACCTATAACCCCAAACTCTGACCAGTGAGGTGGCCACAGATGTGAAATCATGACAGAAATAGTGTCAAGGCAATTTACATGATATGCATCAGAAGATGCTTTTATTTATCAGCCTTTTTTGTATTCTTGGAAAAGGATAACCAAGAAAAAAGTCTCAGAGAATGTAGCTGCCTTGCTGTGTTTTCTAAGAAACTGATCACATTCTTATCATCTGTACATATGTCAGATATATTAAACATTGACAGATTTAGGGAAAGAGCAAAAAGCAAACTGGTTTGTTTGTTAACCATCCAGCAATGACTTTGCTTACGAAGCTTTGCTCTCAGGATTAATTCTTGATTATGTGGTAGTGCCCATTCTAACACATTTTACACTGTGCCTATATCTTATTAGAACAAAGAATCTTTAAAAAGAAACTACAGCTGTAGTGCGTCCAGTATGTGCATACCTATTTATATAGATTGTATTTATTATAATTTATATATAATTTTACCACTAGATGGTGATGAAGATGTGCTTTTGGAAGCACTTGCCATGCTATGCATTTCCCCCTACCTAAATTACGAAACTGTATCCTTCCACAATGGAGCACTGGAAGTCAATTGAAAGAAAATATATGATGTGACTGAAAAAAGCAGAGACTGAATCATATGATCGCCTTGTGATGTGGTTGTACATTTGCAGTTATGTAACAATGACTCTACAATCAATATAAAACAGTCCAGCTCATATTTTTCTTTATTGCTTTCTTCATTTTTATTGACATCAACAAATTCTGTTTTAAAGTTGTCTGATTATTTTGCTTTCTATTTAAAAAAACAACAATTTTGTTCAATAGTTTGGGCACAGTACTTTTTTTATTGAAAGAAAAAAAGTAAAATTAAAACCTTTATTCAGAAAGGATGCAATAAAGATCAAAAGTGACAGTAAAGACAGTTTTTTATTTTACTTTCTATTCATAACTATAACTGTTTTCAACACTGATAATAATAAGAAGCACCTAATCAGTGTATTAGAACGATTTCTGAAGGTGACACTAAAAAACTGGAGTAAAGGCTGCTGGAAATTTAGCTTTGCCATCACAGAAATAAATTTGTTTTTAAATATATTCAAATTTGTAATACTATTTCACAATATTTCTGTTTTACTGTACTGTAATATTTTTACATTAAAAAAATATCACAGACCCTGTATTTTAGTGCTGCACAATGTTAGCTAACAGATTTGTAAAGAATTGTCTGATTAAGACTGAAACATTTTGCTGATGAGCTCCCTGCTAGCAAACAACAAGCCTCTGTCCCTAAGAGTTTCCTCCAGGGAATCATTTGTGTGTGAAATTGGAGTCATTTTCTTGTATTCATTTCTTTGTATGGCCATTACTGATAATAAGTGACTGGTAATGATGTGTATAGTGTCGCACATAGAGGGCACAGGACAAAGATTTCACGTAAACATGATTAGTCAAAAGAAGTGATTAATCAGAGACTTCAAGGCATGATAATGCACAACACCCTCAGTCATTTCTGAGTGCTTTGCAACAGAGAATAAAGAGGAAATTCAATTAGAAACCCATTGCTGGGCCAATCAAACCATCAACTCCCAACGTAATTTAGCTTGTAGAATTAGCACATCATTTATGGTCGACAAAGAGCATAATTCACTAAACTCATTCCATCATATCCAGCACCGTAATGCTTGTGAAGAGCTGAACCCAATCAATGAGCACTCTGCATGGGTGGCCCCTGTGGGCAATGCCCGGCGCCTGCCTGTCTCCGCTGGCCTCACAAGAGGAAGAGCAGTAAATGGAGATGTGCCATTTTTCTTGTACATTATTATAAGATAAAGCTAAACTAGAAAGTTAAACTAAAATGTACTGTTCGTATAAACAAAATAACTTTGTTTCACAAATCGAACAGATTTGCATTTTCTTGAATATCCATAATGTGCTGATATGATCAGTGGATGTAGTACAACGTGACATTCATGCAGGTTGCTCTGTGTATAATTTACATTGTAACCAATATGGATTTTGCATTCAAATGTGTGGTCTGACGTTGACCTTATTTTTTAGGGGAATTTTAGAGATGTCTCTTGCATCTGAAGTCATGTTGTATGGAAGCTTATTTCCACCATGGAATAAAAATATAGAAATGTAATTGCTTCTTTTTTCAGACACAGTTCAGACTTTTATTAGAATGCTTCTTCTCTCAGAATTCAGAGTTAACATCTGGCAATTCTGACTTTTTTCTCTCTGGATTCTGAGTTTACAGCTCACAGTTTGTGTGTGTGTGTGTGTGTTTTTGTACACCTGACTTGACTGCATGCATATGCAGAATTCAGAATTCATAAAAAAGAATTCATTGTGAGATGTAAACTCAGAATTCTGGGAAAAAGTCAGAATTGTGAGATGTAAATTCAAAATTCTGAGAAAAAAGTCACAATCACAGAGTGTAAACCTAGAATTCTAAGAAAAAAAGTCAGAGTCGCGAGATATAAGCTAAACTCTGAGAAATAAGTCGGAACATGAATTGTAAACTCACAATTCTAAGAAAAAATCAGAATCATGAGATATGGATAAACTTGCAATTGCGAGAAAAAAAGTCACAATTACCTTTTTTAGTTTTTATTCCGTAACGGAAATAAGCTTCCATAATACTGGTCAGCGAAACGTAAATACAAACTTACAGCAGGGATAGTTCACCCTCATGATGTTCCAAACCTGTATGACTGTCCTTTTAAAAGTGAGTCAAAACTGTGATGCACTTCATTAACAATACAGACATCAGCAAATTTATAATTCTGAATCGCTGTGTTCTTATAAAACGACGTCATCGTGGCCATCTCTGTTTGTTTTGCCCCAGGGGTTAATGTTGTGCACAACCCCCTATCCATTATGCCTTGATGAGGCTTTTGGGAGGGTTTGTGGGAAACGGGAGGGCCGTAGTAGAACCTCAATGGAGACCAGTTGAGCTCTGAAAGGATCATAAAAGCTTCATGTTCCTGAGTCCCAGTGTGGTTGGCTCCAAGAGCCGAGGGGTCACGACAACTGCTGACCCGTTCTGTTGACTCGAGTGTTAGGGGCCCCATTAAAGTCAGCCCTTCACCAGCTCTGAGGGAATTTGATTCAGTTTAACTGCTGTGTTTTTCTGTCCAACTTAGTGCTGGAATGCAGCAGACCCGATAATAATTGTACATGGAGAGGTCTTTCATTCGAAAGAATGGACTAGTGTACAGGACTCCATTCCGGGAAAGCCGGTCTGATTTGCACCGCCTTAGGGGTCATCGTCGTCGGTCTTTCTGTTATTTATGAGTTTCCCTGCACACACACACACACACACACACACACAACAACCTCTAAAGCTATCTGAACCATGGGGTGCTGGCACAAAGGGAACTACTAATAAAAATAGCCAAGGGACACAGAGAGAGAGGTATAACATGAGGAATATCTCACTCTATTACTCACAAAGGAACTGTTTTTATCTCGGGAGATAATCAGTTTTGCGAGAACCGCCATGCATAACAGTCCATTGAAACCTGAGAGCTCATCTTCCTGATCTTGGATTCGACCACAGTAAACATGCTGCGACCATGAGGGAAGGTGGAGGGCATGTCGGGGCGGTGGGCCAGGGGCAAGAACAGGTGAGGGAGAGTGAAATCTGAGAAGGATAACTGGTGTTTATCACCAACAGCTGATGGGATAGCACAGTCATTCACTGGCTGCTTACTCAGCATGACACCCCCTGCAAATACACCTGCTTAGAGATTTTAAGATCTGTGAAGATACAAATATGCGTGTTTGTGCTTGTTTCGCTATAGCTGTCAGGGCCAAAATGACCTCACACAATGTCCTCTGATTCTCCAACAACAAGACCCAAAATTTGAGGTAATATGTGGCATTTCATTAACAATAAACTAAACTAAACTAAAAACTTGTAGAGCCTTGGTGAAAAGTAATAGTTCTATATTCAGCAATATGATCAATACTGATGCATTTTTAATCCTAAAAATAATACTAAAATAATATTTGATAAATTATAGAAAATACATTTAAATACAAATAAAAAAATAATATATGAGCAACTGTAAATAATAATAATAATATTTAAATATAATAAAAAATATTTAAGTCAAAAGTTCTTACATACAATACACCAACAAGCTTGGGTTTGCATGTATTACCGATTGAAATGTCACACAATGTAATAAAATATTTGCAGTACTATTATGTTATGCTGAAACTAAAACCGTAAAAAACCAAGCCATCATTTCTCATTTTCTTTTAGTTTAACTTGAAGTAATAAAATAAATAAACTACTAGTGAAAAAAACCTATATAGACATTTTTTTTTTTTAAAAGTTAAAATTAAAGTAAAAATGGAAAATATAAAAACTAATTCAAAATATTAAAAATTTAATAGTATATCAATCATACTAAAATAACACTGATTGATATATGTTTATAATACTACTAATAAAAAAAAATCCAGCTGAGAGGTATCTTCCTCAAACATCCTTCCTCCTTGCTGTTCTTTGTGAAGGATAGGCTACACAGAACAAGAGCATAATCATACCCAGCACCCCAGGAGCTTCTCACATGCCCTGAATCTGCGGTGGTCTGATGGGAGTTTAAGCTGGGCTCTTTAGAGGAAGGCGGCAGATCAGGGCTGCTGTGTAATTAACGCTGATCTCTAATGGCAGCTTGCAGCTGCCTGGGTACAGTAATCACTGTGCTATACAGACACATGTGGGCATGATCACAAATACAGTATGAGTGCTATAGAAACAGCTGGCTGCATGCTTTTACAAATGCAGGCCAGTATGCCTTGACAAACACACACAAGGATTCACGGTATCTAGTGAGCGTTGTGCTACTGAACTTTGAGACCTTCCTTGATGAAACTGACTGATGTTCCGGCAGCTGTCTAGAATCGGACACATGGCATGTGTCAAGTAGGGGTGGGCGATATACCGGTAGACACGATTAACCAGTAGAGATTTTGGAATACCATCTCTATCGCGGTTACACACTCATGTGACTTTGCTGTGCTACATGGTCACGAAAACATATGGTTTGCACTTTGCATTTTAAAGCATTAAGGTTTAAAAACAAGCGTTTTAAAGCCGTTTAAACGCAATCAGCAGCGAAAGGGAACTCTTTTCGCTTTATGCACAAAGAGCGGGGGAATATTGAACGTTATTTTTTGTTATTTTGCTGCTTTATAAGGCTTGAGCGGCTAAATACATACACACACTTGTATGTGTTAAAATCCCTGTCTTTGCAAGTATCCTCATAAACACAGTAATTTACCGGTAGGTCTTAGGTGAAAGCAAACAGCTTTATTGTGTTCACACCAGACGCGAATGAAGCGTTAAGCGCGAGTGATTTCCATGTTAAGTCAATGCAAAGACGCGAATAGACATCCTGCGGCGCGATTCGCGCGAATGAGGCGGCGCGAATGACGCGATTCGCGCGAATGAGGCAGTGATTATCGCCATTCGCGCGAATGAGGCGGCGCTTTTCTAATTGAGCGTTTCAGAGCGCTTGACGCGCGTAAAACGCATGAGTTGAAAAAATTTGAACTTTGATGCAAAACTGCGCCATGTTAACCAATCAGAGCTTGCTCTTAGTAGTGACGTGATTACGACGTAGCGAGTGGAGGCAGAACCAACATGAGAGACAAATCATCGTGGCTGTATGTTTATCCACTACAGAGACATCAGAGCCAGCGGCAAATGTCAGAAGGACTCATTGAGGTTGGCGCCCCTCTCGGATATGATCACTGAGCCCGTGACTAGCGGAGCGTCATTGCCTGCACAAAAATCGCTACACATTTTCAAATAGGCTGTTTTTTTATAAATAAACCGTAGATTTGAGTTTTGAAACCACTACATTTCAGGCTGAAATACACGCTAACACCAGTGTTTCCATATATTACAAAGTGCATTTACCCCTTCAACAAAATCAATATGTCAGCCATTTCGCGAACGAGACTGGAGCCGCCTGGCAGAAGTTTCTCCCATGACGCTAATTGTCTGTTGTGAAGTAAATTTCACGCGCGAATGAAGCGAATTTCACGCGCGAATGAAGCGAGTAAACTCAAAATGTTCAAGCGTCCAACTACGCGCGAATAGCGCGATTTATTCGCGCAAGTCGCGTCTGGTGTGAACGCACAAACCGGGCAGCTCTTAAAGTGACAGCAGTCTAATATTCCTGCTGTCTATCATTCATGTTAATCAAACAACAAAAGAGAAAAAATCTCTCACTACTCTTGTCTAAATCACTTTTGTATCTTTAATAAGAAGAAATATGTATTTAATTTACACAATGAAGAATATGCAGTATACATTTGATTACTATATACAAGATTTCTTATTTATTTGTTCTAATGTAGTTTTTTGTCCTGTTGCTTGTAATTAGTTTCTTATTCTTATTTAATCTCTGGCTGTTTAATTGTCTTCAGTGAGCTTGAGTTTTTTGTGATATGAGACTGGTGACAAGAATTATGAAATTTGTACGGTTTCAAAATTTCATGATGCCATTCAGTATCATAAAGAACTTATTTAAAGCAAAAATAACTATATTGTGATGTACATCATAACCAGTAAAATAACAAATATCATGATATAAGATTTTGGTCATATTGCTAGCCCCTAGTGTCAAGCTCACGAGGACCCTATTTGAGAGGTACATTTCTATATCACTCACACAACACTACACACATTCACTCACTCACTCACACTCACACACACACACACACACACACACACACACACACATCGTTATTTTGGAAGAGTGATATTCATTGATAGTGGCTTGGTAACAGTGCTTTATTTCTTTCCCGGCATTATGATCAATACTGATGCATTTTTAATCCTATCCATTTAGACCTAATCAACCTCTCAGACTTCTTTCAAATGGAACAGGAAGTAAAGCTCCTGGCGGTAAATCTACATTCCTTTTATTGTGGTAATTACTAGAGAACAACTCGGCAATAGTGTACCACTAACTTTACCAATTTCACTAGTAAAAAAAGTGCTGTGGCCTTTAGTGTTTAGAATGAGTGCTGAATGCTCATAATTAGAGCTGTGTATGGAAAAAAAGTAATGCACCAATAATTAATCATTATGATTAGATTAGACTAGCCATAATTATTAAACCTAAGAGCATAACTTTTTCTACTGTTTGTACTACAAAATTGAATGATATATCTTCAAATCATGTGGATTGTTCAGACTTATGAATTTCACTTTATTTATTATTTACATTCACATTTTTTTTTTTTTTTACAGTTTACCTTTGGTACCACACAATTGCTAACAGTACTAAATATTCATATATCCTTGACTACTAGTGACTAGTAACTAAAATGAGTGTTTTCATAATTAAAAACTGAATCAAAATTATGCTGAATCTCATCCATCTTTTTCCAGATAGAGGACAGATTCATAAAAAAAATCGATCTCAAATTTTGTGTTTCATTTCAAGCTCAGATGTTGACAAAGTCCATGTGACTTTGGTGCATGATCACAGGCCTTGTAATGAGTGAGAGAGAAGGCTGTATTGATCTCCAGAGCTTCGATCGTGTTATCTAACCTAATGTAGCCGGCAGACATTTTCAAGTGACCACACTGTGCTCTAAATGGAAAAACACAAAACTGTGTCTGTCTGTGATGGGGAAAGATCACATGGCACACAACAGTGCTGCGCTGCAGTGGAGCAGGTCATTATCTCAAACCTATAGTGACCTGGTTTGAACTGACTGGACAAGGTTGTGCCAATGTAACAAAATTGTATAACCGCTCTTGCAGAGTCAGGTTACATTTGTTATTGGATATATAAAACTTTGCATGTTGAGTGAATAAAAATGATTTTTATTACCTCTAGCCAATTATAAAACACAGTTTGGGGTCTCTTATGCTCACAATGCAGCATTTATTTAATTAAAATGCAGTAAAAAAAAAAGTAATATTTTATAGTATTTTTAAAAAATTTTATACCTCACAATATTAATATATTAATTCCTGTGATGAAGGCTGAATATTCAGCAGCCATTACTTCAGTATCACATGATCCTTCAGAAATAATATGGTGCTCAAGAAACATTTCTATTTAATATTTTTGTGTAAACCATTATAGTTATTTTTTTTCAGGATTCTATTTAGGATTATATATATTTTGCACTGTGATGTGATTTGAACATAAACATGAGAAATGTACATTTTTATTCAGATCATCACGAATAAATTCAATACAGCAAATGGTATGATATATATAGGCTTTACAAATGTACTTTACAGTTAATTTTTTAATTTTTTTTTAGGTTTTTGCTTTGTGTTACCACATCTAGCTTTTTGATATTGGTTTGCTTAGATTTCCTGGGTCTGTAAAGGTTAAAACCCCCTGCTCTAAATGGTATAGTTTTATTTCTGGTATATGATGGATTGGTCTAATGACAAGACAGGATCTCAAAAGGATGAGTGAGAGGGCACAGCTCCCTTTTTAAAGCTTATAAATAATGTGCAACCCAATAAAAGATGCTTAAATAATAAATGAGGGGCACTCAGATCACACATAAACCTCAGACAACCTGCAATGCTAAAATACAAGCCTAAAATGACACAGTGTTGAACAGGATGCACGGCAGATTTTAATACTGGCTCCAGATCCTCATTATTAGACCTTTTATGAGAAAAATGGTCTAATTTCACTGTGTGCTTATGCATGAAATGTGATATTGTTTCTAGAATATTACATGATCTAGCAAAGGTTCAGTAACTCCTTGATGGTACATATTGTTCAGTGACGCAAAGCATGTAGAAATGCGTGTGCTAAGAGAGAGAATTAACAAACCTGTGTGCATTTCTGCTATTTCCTGAAACCACAGTGAGACTCGGAAAATGAAACTGCCGCTATTCTTCTATTGTTCCGAATAGTGCCGAAATGTTTTCAAGAGAGATAGCAGAGTGTCACTAAAGGTCCCTGACGTTGGTCTACTTTATAATTGATAGGTCTCCAGAGTTGAATTTCATGGCTAGCATTACAAGATCCAGTTGTATCTCCTTCAGCTAAAGCTACGCTAGTGTCAGAGCACAAGCAATCCATCTTTTGTCCAAAACTCTCTCGAACTACCAGAAGATTCTCTTGCACCGACATTGGATATGTAGAACTAAGAATTCATTGAATTAACAACATATTTTGCTTGTTTGTGAACATTTTAATATACTAGACTGTTGTAATGTGACACTTCAGATTGCTAATGACTCTTTGCACTCAGAAGTGCTCTTCGCAGGTTTTCGTGTTAACTGGAGTAAGGCATTACAGTAACGTCTTTCCTTGAGACTAAAAGACTGTGCAAAAAAGTTTTAGTTACTGAAAAACACAAAATAAAATAATAGCATCTGTTATTTTATACAGGTTACAGGCCCAGGGAAAAATCTGCAAAAAATAAATAAATAAATAAATAATAGTAATAATAAAAAAATTAAAGAAAGAAATTTATTTATTTTTAATTATTTAAATTTTATTATTTTTAAAAATTATTTTCAATACTTGAGTGATATTTAGTAATTAGTTTATTTTTAAAGTGCATTAATTTTAATTAGAAATTAAGATTTAAATAGTTTTACGCATTTTATGAACAAGGTCAAAAGTATGGATAAAAACAAGGTAATAACAAGATAACTGTGACTTTTTATCTCACAATTCTGACTATCCGATTGGGAGATGACTTTTTTTCTCAGAATTGCCTGCTACAAACTCACAATTTTGACTTTTTTTCTCAGAAATGTGAGATATAAACTCTAAATTGTGAGTTATAAAGTCAGAATTGCGAGATATAAATTTATAAACTTGCAATTCTGAGAACATATCAGTCTTTTTTCTCCTCAGAACTGGACTTTATTACTCGCAATTGTGAGTTTATATCTCACAATTCTGAGAAAAAAGTTTATATGCTTGCAATTCTGACTTCATTTTTTGCAAATGTGAGTTTCCCACAATTCCAACTCTCGCAATTGTGAGTTTATATCTCACAATTGTGAGAAAACAGTCAGAATCGCGAGTTTATATGACGAGATGTAAACTCGTAATTGCAAGAAAGTAATCAGAATTGTGAGATAAAAAGTTGTAATTACCTTTTTTATTTTTTATTCAGTGGCGAAAACGGACTTCCATACAAAAGTATACCAATACTTTTTTTTTGTCCCTGAGCGCACAGAGCAGTAAATATTGTAGCATAACTGGCTTGATATATGAATCTAAGTCAAATACAGAAAGAATGCTCTGTACCTTCGAAAGACAGCATCAGTTTTATAGCATAGTAGCCTCTGTTAGACTCTCCAAAATCCACCTGCTTTCATTTATAATCCCAACGAAGCTGGGACATTTACTCAAAAGTCCATTCTCCATGCGATTAGCATTGCATGACCCTCTGATGTAATGAATAGAGTGAAACAACATGCTGTTGTGGCACATTCTGTGTGAACTAAATGTAGAAGCAGCTGCTCTTTTGTATGCAACATCAGTCATATTGTTTCCTTCTCAGTGCAATTTTGAATCAATCCAATCAATCAGTTCAAGAGCCTGTCGGAAAAGAGAATGTGAAATGGACTTAACCCTGATCCCGGTTATGTTTTTGATAGCAAAGTGCTCCTGTGTTGCAGGGCATTTTGAAGTGGTGAAATCAGACCCCCTGTGTCTGATATTTCCTGAAAATGTCAGTGGGACAACAAGTCTGAAAAAGGATACAGTTCCACAACTCACTCTACACTAACATTTTACTACCTGGTCACTCAAAGGTTGACGAGTAGATTCATTAGTGTCAAGGAGATGAGGTTTCACTGAATGTTTCATTGACTAGTGTAAGGTAACAATACAAATGACAGAGAGCCAACAGTCTTTCTCTGAAGTGATGGGTATATTTCACAAAGTTAGTCATCTGACTTTGTATTATAGAAAAAAATAAAAAATTAATACAAAGTGAGCAAGTGAACATACAGTGAAGAAGGATAAATACTACTCTTCAAAAAGTAAGAGTAAATGAAAACACTAAAGGCGTACTGAAGGCCACACATTGTCCTGTCCAAACTAAAACAACAAGCCAATTAGGGTGGAGCGGCTTTTATTATTGCGGCTACTTTTCTGTCGAATCAGCCCCCGCGGAATGAGGATGTGGGATGGCGTGTCGTGATTGTCTGTCTGTGTCAGCACAGTTGAAATGCCACTTAGAATTTTAAGGCTTTTTTTCACATTCCACTTTCACTCTGGGCTGCTGTAAACCTCCTAAACCAGTCTCAAAAACTCTTGCCTTTAAACTTAAGTATATGTTTCTGTCCTGTGCGAGTGCCCAATGAGACGTGGTCAGAGTTACTAAACATTAAGCTTCATTTGGATGAAGAAAACTTGAGAGAAGAACATAAACATGGGAAAGGAACCCATCATCTCCTTATAACAACCCAACTAACATTCCAATTATAATTCCAGCACTTAAAGAATTAAAGAGATAGTTCATCCAAAAATGAGCATTGTTATCATTTACTCATCCTTAAACCTGTACTATAATCTCATGTCATTTCAGTACCTTTAGTGGTATTTAATTGGTATTTCAGAAGACCAGAACCTGTGATCATATTTTTGAATTCAATCAGCTTTGCAGTATCTTGTGGCTGAGGTCAAATGCTATTCTTCAAGCAGCATGGCAACATCTGGTCATTATATAGTTGTTCGCTTGGATCAGTTTCTTCTCTGCATCTGTCACGAGATTCCACTGTAAATTACTACACTTGCATCTGTTTCTTCTCAAATCTGGAGACAGATTGGATTCTTCTATTCTTGATCACTTTTATTCTGCACCAATGAAGGTATCGAGATCTGGCATGTAACTTCTAAAAAGACCCCATCTCTTACAAGTTGTGTCTGCATTGTGGCCTACATTTCTCATTTGGAGTGTAATCTCCACCCAAGAGTATCCAGCAGTGCAAAAGAGGCTCACATTGGGACCCGTCCTATCATCAGATGTGATTGTGGTGCTCAATCCACTGCTGTCCTACAAATCAATATAAAATCCAGCTAATAACACAAATTTAACCTAGAAATCAATAGAGCTTTTAGCACTCAAAGGCAAATGAGAATGTTATTGTGAAACACAAAAAATAGAAATCACCAAGATAATGAATAGATGGCTATTTAAATAAAAAAATATATTTATCATCTCAAAAACTGGATTTAATTATTTGCGATTGTCCCACTTTATTTGTTAAATATTGTAAGAATGCAGCTTTTAGGTAAAATGGGACTATTTTGAATTATGCTTATCATATGCACTGTATTAACAGTAAGAACTAACATTACTAATAGTTCATATCTGTGACAATTGTTTTAAAGATAGTGTAGTTCTTCAATTGCAGCATATTACATATGAATTTTAATAAATATTGTTTAAATGCATTCACTTTTAGGATAGATGAAGCATAAAATAAGCTGATACTAAAATGATTTTATCTGTGCTCCATCATGAAATTACAAAAAACTGTCCCACTTTGGCATAGTTCACCTCATTTTGCATTTTGTATGCCATTACAAATGTTTCAATGCACTTTGCAACACAACTACACCCAAACGCTGACCTGAATCTGCTCAAAACAGATCTGTACACAGCGTATCCTATCAAATCATAGAATATTTTATAATCTTGGCCAATCAGTGGTGAGAAACCAGGCTAGCACACCTTGCAATGAGTTTACAATCAGGTCACTGCAGGCCACAGCATGACAGACTGCTGATAACACAACACGTTCTGACGCAAAGCAGTCTCTTTATACAGAATACGGATGACCTTTTAATCTCAATAAAGTGGGCCTGAGCACTTTATAAGACAGTCTGTTCTTGTCTCATGGTGCTTATGGGAACTCTTGAACTGACCAAGTGATAAGGTAGCATTCATCTTAGGACAGAGATGATTAGCAGCACAAAATGACTGATTGTATGTCTAGCTCTTCACGTGGACACTTTAACCTGATGAGAAAAGTGACCTCAAGCCTTGTGGCTGTTTATTTTTCTTCTTTTTTTCAGCAGCAGTTGAAAGCCTTATGAGAGGCCACTCTGTAAGCTGATTTCCGCTGCAGTTGTGCAAGAGCTCTATTTAAACTGGGACAGCACTGCTGCTTAATTCCACTTCAGTGCTGGATTAGCGCATGTCATTACAATGATGCTACTGTATGATTACCTGGGTTTATAAAAACCAGCATTAACTAAAAAATGGGTATTTATGCATGCAAGGACTAGAAAACTATTTCACATAAAATTACTACGCAGAAAAATTCAGTTATACTTAGAATATATATTTTGTGTTTTAGCAATTAATGAAAAGCATTACATATTAACATCTTGTAGAAAAAAAGAAGATTTGCACCATTTTTCTTGTTTTAGATTTGCTAGATTGCACCATTTTGTTGTTTTCAGCCCATTCCTAGATGGATTTGCTGAAAGCCTCTTGTTGTAGCTGAGCAGAAAGATTGCGTGGTGAACACTGATCTCAAGGAATGAACTCTTACAGCAATGCACACAAAAAGCACATTCATTTCCTAAATGGCAAAAGACAGCACTGAAAATTCAACACATGCTGGAGTGAATTACACATTTCTTACCATTCAATAACTAGAATAGAAGACCCTGCTGAATTTTTACACCCAACATGAGAGCTGTCTTTGCTTCCTGTTTCAAAACAGCTTTTAAATGCTCCCATTTCTCACATTCTATTTAGAATTTCTATTAGGGGACTAACAGGCTCAGTTTAACAGATAACCAGCTGGTCATCCTGTACCATATACCTCTGAAAACAGCCGCTCTGACTGACCCATATTGAGCCCTTAAATGTCTTAAACTGTCAATGTTATGCTAACCATGTTCTCAGCTTGACTTAAATTTTACATCACTATCATGAATAATAAAGCTGCATAACATGTTTGTGTTTGCATTTGTAATTATATAGAACATTAATCCAGCTATAATGTTAACCTTGTCAGGTAACAATAATTTCTCTCTGGTAGGTAGCGGGGCATTGCAGACACAAGCTTATCAAGGCGTTATGCATTACTATTTTTAAACTCTTAAGAAGGGCCATGATGGGTTTAAGACGACAGGTGGACATGTTTGTATTGCTGCTGAGTTACATCACTTTATGGGAGAATTATCCCAACACCTAACAGGCTGCTTGTCATGAGTTGTTGGTGTGCAAGAATGGAACTGCAAAATGTTCTTTTTAATCTGCATTCAAGAATTCCTCATTTATCAGTCATATTTTTATATTTGTATATTTTACATCAAAGGGAGATTCAAGAAACTAAAAATGATAAATATATCAATAAATACATTTATTTATAAGTAGTCCTGGGCAACAATTAATTGCAATTAATCACATCCAAAATAAAAAAAAATTGTTTATATATGTGTGTACTGTGTGTATTTGTTATGTATATATAAAGACACACACAGTATATATTTTGAAAATATTTACATGTATATATATATATATATATATATATATATATTATATATAAATATATGTAATATAAACATAACATTTTTCCTAAATAAATACATGCATGAGTGTGTAGTTATATATACATAATAAATATACAATAAATATACAAAAACTTTTATTTTGGATGTGATTAATCGCAATTAGTCATTGCCCAGCATTATTTATAAGTATATAATAAAATATTATACTGTAAAAACTGAAATCGTACACCTATTTTTATCTCTTGGCCATAAAAATTACTTCTGACAACAGAAACTGAATACAGTAAAGTTGATTCAGTCATATTAAATAGTCTGATGTATTAATTATAAAAGCCATAAAACCAGTTACTTTAGATTTTAATATCAAAAGCACATATTTTGTTACCTGACGTTTTTGTGGATGTTGACTACTAAATAATAATGCAAATCAACAACAACAACACAGCTCTGAAAACAGTGAATGTGAAGGAAATGCTCCAAAACTAGCAATTCATGCATCAAAATATACCATGATACACCAGTCATAACTGCTCAGATCACACATTTTACATCAAAGGGGATTAAAGAAATGAAAGATATAAAAATAGAAATAAATAATTACATATATTTAAAATAAAAATATTCTAAAAAAACTGAAATTGTGCAGTTGGTAACTCCAGAGGCTATTTCTATCTGACTAAATGCATTAAAGTTGATTCAGTCATATTAAAAAGTATGTGACTAATAAAACCAGTTCATTTACATTTTGAAATGATACTGCTAATGTCAATGAATTCTTCAAACCCAGTTTAAAGCTGCAGTCCGTAAGTTTTGCCTCTTTGTCGCCATCTCTGTTTGAAAAACTGGAATTGCAGTTACTTGCAGAATTATCTTCCTTGCGTGGGGTTGTGAGTCGGCAAGTCTCCAGGGCGGATGAATCTAATGTTTTGAGGTGAATGTGTGACAGTCAGTCACGCACCGGTGTGGATGTTTACTGTACTTCGCAATCACAGATTCTAGCCTACGTCTTGGAATATATGACCCAAATATGAATTTTCACCGTATATTGCCATCTGAACAAGTAAGTAACAAGTCTGCCACATTTGTTCTGACCAACTGAGGAAAAAAGCATTACAATAAATCGCTAATGGTGATTAAATTTAACAATCGGTTAGCTCATATCACATCAAACCATGCAAATTATTATAATTGTTGTACTTCATTCTCAAATTATTAATGTTAACTACATCAGCATTGCGTGACAATGAGTATAGTGTTTATTAGCGTGTAGATTTCAATTTCTGTACAGTCTAATATAATTGTCATGCCATTCGAATTTCATATTAAGAAATTCTTCTAACCCAAAACGCAAATTATGCTCCCTTCGAAATGGTTTTCTTTAAAATACAAATCTTGTGTAATAAGGCTATCTGTAATCAGAAGCACATTTAAAACTGGAATATAATTTAATTTCATTCACATGTGTTTCATAAACACATAATCCTTTCTGGATTACAATCCGCTATCAAAATGATACATTTAATTATTCTAGATGCTGTGAGAAAAGGCTATAAACGTGCGATAGACTAGCCGGGACAACTTCTTTATATTTACAGACGTGACCTAATGACGCAGTGCTATGCTCGAATTTCCCGCGAAAACCTACCCGTACCACTCAAATTAGAAAACATTATTATAAGATAACCGTTGTGAATCGGGCTAAAGTAAGTCACCAAAGTTATGTACTTGCTCAAATATTGATTTCGGATCATTTTTAACCAAAAAAAGTTACGGACTTATGCTAATAAATTATGTTAATTTAATTAATGCTAATAACTTATGCTAATTTAAATTATGCAAATTAATAAAGTTAAAAAAATTTTACAATGCTGATGAACAGCATGTTCTTAGTGTAATTATTTTTTAATTATACACTGTTAATATTAAATCACAACAACAACAACAATAATAATAATAACAATGCTACTGCATTATTATTAATAATAGCTACTAATATAGGAAATGTAAAATGACAGCAAAATACTGCACATTCCTTTCAGTACAGCAAATCCCCCCTCTGTCTTTCCAGTGACATCATTGTGGTGTCCATAGGTGGAGCTGTCGAGGACAAAGAGAGGGACCACACAGCCTCAAGTTCTCCAGCTCACAGAACTCCACAAGAGACACACATGACGGCAAGAGATCAACCCATACGACACGACGATGATAATGATGATGGCACCAGCACAGACTCATCTGCTGCTCTAGAAAGCACATTTCTCAGATCTGTCTGCGTGACCACAAAGAAAAGCCATTGGATGATAATCTGCGCGGATCTGCAGGACACTGAATGGAAGTAAATAGACAAGAGGAGGCGTAAGATACAAACGGGGGAGCGACTCATTCAACACCAAGCTCTTCTTTTCGAGTCCACACCGGATTTTGTTTCGTTGTAGACAACACATTGTGCACGAAAGGATCTGGATTTAGCGGTGGGAGAGTCGGGAAGCTCCGTTTTATTGAGCCATGAAGAAGAACAGTTCAACAAAGCGGGTAAGACATCGAGTCAGTCCACTCTATTGTCAGTGAGGAGCGCCGCGAGCCTTTGTGCACTAGTATGAACACTGCAGCAAGTACACTTCAGTGTACTCTTTAACACTCTTTAACAACATTTTGCAATGCACCAATGCAGTACATGAATTATAATTATTTTATTTTAGCTGTAAATGTATAAGTCGACATGATATTATTTCGCACGCCTTTTCTGAAAGTAGTTTAGGCTACCGGGCTTAAAATAGTGAAAGGAGTAATGTTGTTTTATGTACGTTTAAATAAGTTTATTAAATACATACTATACATGTATTAAACCATTTAAAGTCAATTAAGAACTGATTTAGTTTCATAAAAAATAAACAGAGCCCGATTGCTATAAGCAGAAGCCAGTAGGCTATTACAGTTTCTAGAAAACGGAATAAGACTGCTGGCATATTAAACAGAAGTTTTACAATTCTTTTTAATTCTATAATTAAACTATAAATTCATATACTCATTTCCTAACAAATGTGAATTATTAATAGCCTACATCCAAAACATTAATTCTAAATCCCCAAAAGGAACCTCCCAAGGGAACCCACGGTTTGAAAAATGCTAGTTATCTTCTGGGACTACAAACTGAACACTTAACATGCACTATTAATGAGTTGATTAAATTACTGTCCAAAATGACTAGAAAGCATAATAAATGGCACTTCCAATGTTTCCTGTCTGGACTAGCAGGCGAATAATAGGCATGTTTCATACAGAATATGCTGATTATATTCATAAATAGCTGAGGAAAAGTCTTTTTCTGAATAATAAACAGATTATGGATATTGCTCACTCTGTCTGTGAGATCAGTGCAATAGAAATACATTTTTCTTGCCAGTATTGTGCATGCACACAGCCTTTTCTCATCACACACAAGATCCCAGCTCGGGTAAAAGGTTGAGGAAACACTGGTGTGTGTATGTGCATGTGCTGTGTGAGAAAAGTGAGTAAGCGCCATGTGATATGATCTACATGACAAAGACAATGACATGGTCTTTAAGAAAGTCTCTCCCTCTCTAGAGACTTTCGATTGTGTCTTAAAACCTAGTGAACTGCCTTCCTAGACAGCATAATGTGCAGCATAGGCCTGCAAAGGCCTAGAAATGCTGTTTAGGCTTTGAAATGCAGACAATTACTGTAGATCATAACCAACTGGAAACCTTAAGTCTCACTGGCGTGTCTCTAATTTCTCTTTGTAAACACAGGGCCCTCAGGAAGCCAATCAACAGCCCATGCAGCCCGACAAAACTGGCTGGATTCGCAAGTTCTGTGGCAAAGGAATTTTCAGGGAAATTTGGAAAAACAGATTTGTTATACTGAAAGGAGACCAACTCTACATTTCTGAAAAAGAGGTTAGTTTTGGAAAAACCTTTTTTTTCTCTTAATGCTTTTCTCCACATCATCATCATTTGATTGATGAGATGCTACTTGTGTAACATGCTTACAATGATATTTAGTACTGCTTTCAATGTTAGAAAGAAATCTGCTCCAGTTGCTTAAAGGCATAGATGGGTCGTCCTCATCTCTGAAAACCATAAAAAAAACAAAAAAACAATCCACACTGCAATATAAGAATACACTTCCAATGCAGATAAACGTATTAAATTTCAGGAGACACATAGAAAACCATCACTTAAACTAAACTGTCGCTTTTCCAATTCAGCCTGTGCAGTCCATGGTAATAATAATAAATGTTAGTGTTTTCTGATTACTGATTGGTCAGTGACGATTCATTTTAAAACTAGAGATTCAGGCTGTTCACATTTTCTTAATATTAAACAGCATGAGGTTTATCTTATGCATAACATATGCAGAGGTAAAAAAAAAAAAATCATTATTACAGGAGCACTTATGGGTTTCGAAAGGCATGCAGTGAGTATCATTATCATCATTTACTCATATCATGCCTTTCAAAACACATACGACTTTCTTTGTTCATTGGAAAGGAGAAGTTTAGGAGAATGAAACAAGATGGTAACCATGGCCTGTCAGTCTCCAAAAAAGAGCAAACAAAAAGCTTCATAAAACATTATAAAAGTAGTCTATATACAACTCATTCGTCTTCTTCATTGTATTCAGTGTAAAAAACAGCAGTTTGGACTGTCTATCCTAAAAACTCCAGATTTCGAAAGACACTATCCCTTTAATATTTTGCTTTGCTCAGGCCAGGCTCACTGTGGTACACAGAGCTGCGTCTTAGCGTGTTAACACCTTCATCCAATTGCAGACATTGTTCTGGAATTAGAGCCGGATGTGCTGAAAGGCCAAACATGATGAGATAAACATGTAAACATTCACTTGGCCGACTATCATTTCCAAGTCCAATGCACCACATACTGTTAGCGTGTGCCTGACATTGTGCCTGGATGAAATGAAGGTTTAAATAGAGGTTTAACAAGTTCAGCAAGCATGAAGGAATAGGAAAATAAAGGGCCTTTATTCAGGAGCGAGGCTGATTTACTGCAGTGTGGGAGGACGAAGGGAAGGAAAGCAGGATTGAGGTTGAGTCATGGTCACGCAGAAGACTGTTTGCTGTGCTCAGCATCAGATCAAACAATGCCGAGGCAGCATATGGGCTCTGGCTCACAGCTCAGAGGGAGGATTGACCCTTTTAGTGCTTAACAGACTGAGGTTTCATCATGCTGTCGTCTAGATGTTTCTCTCCAGCTGTCTAGACAGACAACAGATTTTAATGATCCAATGCTGTTGTTTTGGTATCATGTTTCCTAACAGATAAATGCCAAAATGATCCTCATATTTATATGTTTGTCTGAAGATCCAAGCTTGAGGAGTTAAATATAGTTCCAAAACATATACACCATCAGGTATCTGGGCTTATACTATACATTTTGTTTTTTAGAATTTTTATTCAGTTCCCTAAGAGTTAAAGGGACAGTTCACCCAAATATGAAAAGAGTCATCTTTTACTCACCCTGATATTGTTCCAAACGCACGACTTCTTTCTGCAGAAACACAAACGGAGAATATTTGAAAAATTGTGATGATTGCACTTTCAATCAATAGGGATTATGACTTTCAAGCTTCAAAAGTACCATAAAAGTATCAAAAAATAATTAAATGTAGACAACTTTCAAAAATGTACCATGATAACTGTAGTTTTTGCCAAAAATACCATAGTTAGCTACAGCAAAATTACTATAATATTACTACTGGTCTAAAAAAACATAAATGAAACTGACAGAAAGATTCTAAAAGTGCCCATATTAATGCCTACCGACTTTTTTCTTTTTTTTTGTGTGTGATACTTGCCTGTGCAAAACTAGCTTCCATGCCAGGGAGATGTAGGTGGTTACATCAACAAAGAGAAGTCTGTTGTTTCACTGGAGGATTTATGAATTAATGAAAAACATGTTGAACACTTGCTGAATTGGTCACAAAAAGATCAAACCTGCATTTAGAAAATTTGCATTTAATGCTGACTTTAATGGTACAATAAGTTTTCTACATAATGCTCAGGCCCCTCTTTTAATGTACATATATTTATTTATTTGCACATTTTATCATCTACCAGGTATAAATTGCTTTGAGAAGTATAAGCACACCTCTCTTCAACAAACTCAACAAAAATTTGAGGTATCTGCAGGGTTAAGGGCTTAAGTATGAGCAATAGCAACAGCAAGCACCACTGAGTGTTCATTGTATGTAATTCCGCTTAAATCAAATTAACATATTTGAGACAGATGATAGTAGATTGAAGGGTGGCAGTAAACTGAGAATGTGTCCTGCAAAACTCTTCCAGAGCAGCTCACAGGAGCAGATGTCACGCGAGTGTTGTTCGGGGTCAGATTCCTGGCCGCTGATGTGGCAGATGTAGGGAGAGTCCACAGATAGCTTTTTCCCACTCACCCAACACTGTCTTCACATTTACACACTTATTCTGGTACATTTCTCTCTCCCAATCTAAACTTTAATCAGGTATAATTTCCTGTTTTTGTTTGTTCCGCTTACACTAAATGGCATCTACCAGAACTTCAACATGGAAGTAGAAGACAAGAGCTGTCTGTGTGTCTTCTTGCCTTCTCAAGTCCAAATAAGGAAGCTGTGGTCTTCGTCTATTTTGAAAGTATCTTATATTGCTCTTCTGCTTTTTGGAGTTATATGCATAGATGCTAAACATGGGTGTAATGGCCACAACTTGTTCCTCTTTACGATGTTCTTTTCCCCTTTGCTCATCTGGTTTGCCTAAAATGATGCCACTCAATGTGCATTGAAGCCTTAAGTCTTTCTGTTTGGGTGACTCACAATCAGTATCCACCCTAAACAGAAACACCCTTGTCAATTTCATCATAACACCATAATATTCCACCTTTGTTTTTTTCACATCATAATTAGCCAAGTGCTTGAATTAGTTTATGCATCCCATTTATCTCACTCCAGTTTAGAAGTCATATTAGTACATATGCTTTGCATTCCCTAATAAAGAGATCTGCAGATGTCAGATGTGCTGAATTATTCAAGCAGTGTGAATTGGTGCAAATGGAAAACGTCATAAAATGATGAGATCATGCAGTGCAATTGTAAAAGTAACATGTCTATAGACTTCATTGTATACACTATGTCATAAATGTACAAATACTCAAGGAAAGTGTGAATTTTTCTTTTTACAACTGCCGGCATCATTCTCTAGGGCGATGGGGTGCAGTCGTCCAGCTACATTTACACAAGTAGAGTCGCAAATGAAATCGACGGATGAATCATTTCACACGTCAGGGCCTGGCACAGCTCTGACTCACTTGCTGGAAAGAGAGATCAGCGGAGGTTGGCGTGCCCTGTATAGTCATCAAACCATTTCTTCTCCGTCTGGTTTCTTTAGGTGTTTTCTTCTGTTCTGCAAAGTATCACATGGGATCTAGGTCACACTGTGTCAGATGATTATTACTGCAATTGCAAGTTGTTTCAAAGAATTTGAAAGGATGGCAGAGAAAAAATCCTCTAAGCTGCAGACTGGTTTTACTCTGGAACAGCAGTTTGCAAAATAGCATCAGGAAGTTCAAAATGAGAAGCTTGTTGGACTCAAATTATAAACTGTACAACAGTGGCTCTAAACTAAAAAATATTTAGGAAAAAATTATAATACAGCAAAATGGGCTTTTAAAGAGAGGAAAACGGTTGCAGTTTTGTTGGATGTAGTTTGTGGTGACCGTGTTTGGTCACAACTTGCAAAACTAGATGAAAAACCACTGTGCTAGAAGTCAGAGAGGAAACACCTTCAAACTGTCTTTGGTTGGTTTGTAACTGCTGATGTCAACGTGTAGTTCGCCCGCCCTTCCCTCACCTGACCAAGCAAACATGCTGCATTTAACCCTAAGATCTCTCCTGCAGCTTTCATATCATAAAGCAGCATTTGTCGTACCATTCAGAGATTTCCACTTAAACACTTTGCAATGAATTTTTCATGTGTGGGCCGATGGGACACATTGCCGAGGAGTATTCATTTCAAATTCATCTTCAGGGTATTTTGTTTTTCTGATACACCCTCTCAGCTGCAATGTTTTGTGACCCTAATGGACGTTTATGAAAGGTTAGACCGGTTAATGGAGAAAGTAAATATAAATTTGAATAGCGAAATTCCATTCAGACGGAACTTGACCAGTCCTTTGAAAGACAGTGAAACTCGAAACGATGGCTGCTCATCTCTGAATGATCCACCTGGCCTCAGACTGAAACAAAAGGACACCTGAACAGGAAATTCTCCAGTTGATTTGTTGAATAACATGAATAAGAATACACACTGGCAATGATGCATGTGAGCAACAAGAAAATGTGAACAAAAAAAACAGCAAACCTTAAACGATTTTTTTTTTCCCCGAGGCTAATTCAAGTTAAGCTCTAAACTGCTGGCATGATGTCAAAAATAATGTTGACTCATGATGAGTAATGGCTACTGACCCTAAACGTTTTAACAATAGTGTACAATGGAAGTCCAAGTGGAAATGAAAAATTAGAGCATTTTAGCTTTAACTTCTTTAGTATAAAAATGACATAATTTGAGAAGTAAAACTGTTAATCATCCACTTTTCCCTGGATTCAGTTGATTTTCTTCCTAAATTTTTTTCTTTGAATATCCTGCTTCAGTCCGAAACATTTGTGAACAGCAGTTTTGTGGCAATATTTGAGAAACCCGCTCCATCGACTTCCATTATAAGTGCATCAATGTAAACAGAATGATTTTCTGTGGTACTCAACAGCACGCTACAGATGCTATTTGTAGAGCTCAAGTTTTTTTGAATCTGGACAATTTCTGTAACCTCGCACACAACATAAATATTGTTTACAGCTCCAGCCAGCTTTAGTTACATAACAGAAAGTAGCTTGATTACAGAGTACATATCAGACAGCCTCGCAAAACTGTGAAATTATTCTCTCAGTAGTACTTCTCTGTCCCTTCACTCTTTCTGTTGAGAAGCACAAGGTTTCGGCAAACAATTTTCTCTAGCTTTCTTTTGGTTGTTTAAGATGTTATTTTGAGCTATTCACACTGTGCCTCTGCAAAATGATGCGTCTGTTTAAAGCTTAATGTACACAATATTAAATATAGACGATGCTCTTTATTTGCAGTTAAAAAGGTCATTAAGACAAAAATTGGCTTGTTGCTCAAGCATCTGCCAGTTCTTATTTAAAGAGGCAGTTTCAAATGTTATGAAATCCAAATAAAGCGTAAAGACATGGTGCCAGATTCATATACAACCACTTAATTAGACTGCGCCTACTCAGTTTAAAGGAGCAAAGAGCATAACTACAAAAGTAGTAGTGTAGTTCACATTCAATCAATGAATTTAACCACTAAAGTATTATATATTCTGTGTGATCTCAGATTAAAGATTACTTTTAATGTGCCTGATTTGTCATCAGATATATCAGGGTCATTTTACAAGTAATGCTGGTGAAATATCCAAAACTTTAATGTGGTATCACACACTTTTTTTTAACTTCACATGATTTCTATACCTCACTTCTATGCCTCATTTTCATTCACTATAGTGCATTATAAATCATAACAGCATACTTCAGTATTTTCTTGAATCTAGCTGTATTGAGGAGTTCTTAATGTCCGGTATTGAGTGCAAATTCTGTGTACTGTGCCCCGACTGTCCTCTCCTGGAAAAAAGGATTGGATCAGATTGCCAGTTAATTGCTGCCTTTGTACTGCTGGAACAGTAGATGTACTATTTGTACAGCCATTCCCTGTCGTGACACCCCGTAGTGCACTGGGTGTGATGCCAATCTCTTAAGTACTGCACTGTAGAGCGGCTCTGTAGTACAGAACACAACCAGATGTGTGCTTGCGTGCATAGACAGTGTTTTTTGTCTTTAGTAGAACGCTAATGGAAATTGATTGTGACTTAATGAGAACATTTGGCAGGTGATAGCAAATCAGACCATGGTGTTCACTGGGAATCTGGGTTAAAAGGTTCTCTTCTTCCATGTTTGGACCAATGATATTTTGAAGCTATGTTTTGAGGTCTCTCCTAGTTAAAAGTTAGTATCACTGGTAACTCAGATGCCCTTAACAATTGTGATCGCACCAACTAGACTAAACCAAACACTGACCTCAAACATACCATGCACCTTTCAAATGCTGTGCTGTTGTTTTTTTCCCCTTTAAAAAAATTCTGGACACACTAGCCAGTAAAAATGTTCATTTTAAATTAGCTTTTGTTGGGAATAATTAAGAAAATTACATTTATTTTCTCATTTCTACATAGTCTACATAAATTGCACCACCACACATTCAGAGAAAGTATGTGTCTCATCAAGTGTAAACACAAACTCTGTAAATGTATCAATCCACCATTTATAATTCTGAATTCTGACTGATTTGTATCACTGAAAAGTAGCAGGGGGTTTTATATGTAAAATGTACTAGTATAAATGATTATATTATAAGAGTACAAAAATATTATTATTAATGATTTTTAATAATGATAATAATATTGATGATTAATAATTAAATAAAAATAGTGAAAGGAGTATTAATCAATATTTTTAGTCAAACATTTTAAAACTACTAAAATCACCCCTTAAAGTTATTTAAGAACAAATACATAAATATTGAGATGTATGTAATCGATCAAATTTAAAGCACAGTATTAAAACCAAATCTGTACTTTCTACAGGTCAAAGATGAGAAGAAAATCCAGGAGGTGGTGGATCTCACTGACTACGAGAGGTCTGAAGAACTTCGCAAGGCCAAAAGCAGGAGCAAAAAGAATCACAGCAAGTTCACGCTTCTGCGTTCACGGCAGCCAGGCAACACGGTCAGTCTCTACAGGAAGTTGGGTTTCGCAGCAGAGGATAATAGCTAATGGCTTTATGTCTCAGTCAGCACTAGAGCACTGCTGGGCTGCTTCATTAGTCAGTTTGCAGTCATGCTGTGAGAAAGTGATCACCTGTTACACAACTCAAAGATCTGTGTCTCTACATACATTCAAACATATTAGAGCAAAAGGAAATTAAACAGGAATAAAAAGGGGGTTTTGACTGGTTATTCGTTCATACAGAAAGTATTCAAACTGCGTTTGTACTTTGAACAGGGCAATTCAAGAGTCACACCTGTTTGTAAAAAAGGTTTTCGATACCAAACACTGAATGTGTGAACACAGCCAAGTATAAGACAATATCAGACAATAAATTGTACTCCAGCATAGTTGGCACGCCGGTCTCTAAGCACAAATTTGGACCGACCTCTGTAGTCATCCTATCCTGAGTAATTGGCTTTCAGTAAGAACGGCTCAGCTTATTGCTTTCACTAGCACATCACAGGCCGCCATGAATATCCTTCATCCTTTAGACTAACACAAATAGTACATCTTACCAATTGTGTTAAGGCTCCTTGTTTCTTAAAGGCAAAGTATGTGATTTTTTTATGTTATTTTGTCTATATCTTTTTTTCTGTGTTTTTCTGTTAATTCCGTCTCCAATTAATGCAGAGACTATAAGTTATCTCTCTATCCATCCATCCATAAACCTACAAACTTTGAGGCTTCTTAAACTTTTTCAGAGCTTGATTTTTTTCAAAGCCAGCATTCAAAGTCAAGACAAACTTTGTTTTTCTATTAAAAAAATCCAGTACATTTTAATTGACATTAAATTCAAATTGCAATTCAGCATCCTGTTTGCTACCTTAATAAAAAAATCAGCACAAATTCAGGAATTTACAAGGTATTTTCAAGTCAGATCTTCTGGCTCAACTAATTGTGTGAGTATGGGAGAATCTGTAGAGAAACAAAAATTAAATTAATTTAATTAAAATTGTTTCAATTCCGTTTGGTGGAAAATGAAACGTTTTACATATAATTTTATTGTCACCTCTCCTGAAATGCGTTTTTAATCAGTATCAGTCCTTTTAGAAGTCTGCTTTAGTTATGTAGATTTAAATCATTTTCTGGTTGTCTAGACTCTTGTCTAGAACACATTTTTAGGATTTCTGACGAAACATTAGGGGTGACGTCTGACCAATCCTTTAAAATCCAGCGCTGAGACAAGGGGTTAATCCCCAGGAAACAAGCATGGAGGGTCTTAGGAAAATCCAGCAGCAGCCACCCTCCTTCCCAAACCCACAGCAACACAGCACTACATGGTTAATAAGTCCCTCTGCCCCACATACAACAGCTGTTCCACATGTAGCTCAACAGGGGAGACACCCTAATACATGACCTCATGAAAATCATCATCTTTCTGCTCTTTTCTCTAGCCTGCTTCTTTTTTGCACCTTTAAAAACAGACTTCCTCATTTTCATTACCAAGGAATTCAAAAGCCTTACAGAAACCATCTACATATTTATAGCATTATATTTAACCCCTGATATCCACTTATGAAGCAAGTCAAGTTTTCTTGGACCCAATCTATTTTAAATAACATTTACTAAACTATTTTTGCTGTTGTAAGAATTCTTGATTATTTATTTGATCAAAAATACAGTTAAAACAGTAATTTTTTAAATAATTTAAAATTACTGTTTTCTATTTTAATATATTTTAAAATGTAATTTATTCCTGTGATGGCAAAACTAAATTTTCAGCAGCCATAACGCCAGTTTTCAGTGTCACATGATCTTTCAGAAAGCATTTCTTATTATTATCAGTGTTGAAAACAGTTGTGCTGCTTAATATTTTTGTGGAAACCGTGACACATTTTTTTCAGAATTCTTGGAAAACAGTATTTATTTGAAATAGTAAACATTTGTTACATTATAAATGTATTTACTGTCACTTTTGATCAATTGAATGTATTTATGCTGAACAAAAGTATTAATTGGTTTTAAAAATAAATCATTATGACCCCAAATAATAAAATAAAGACTGCAGCAATCAGACCGACAAAGTGTTATTCTGTTTCCCGCGATATGTCCCCTTTAATGGTCTAAGTAATTTGTCAACAACAGTACAAATGCGTAGCATAGAGCGCATAGCGGTGTCTTATCTACACAGCTGCAGCATCAACAGAAGGGCTGCCTGTCATGGCTGCAGCAGACTGTGTTTGGAAGGCTTGCAGTGTTGTTGCCTAATATGGTGGGTTCTGCCTCACGCTGTTGCTGCATCAGCTGTCCATAGAAAGAGCCATATGGCTGTACCTGCTCATTTATGCTTGGCTCACTACATGTTTGTGTCCGCCTAGCACAAGACTGAAGGAATTTTCACCACGTGTGTAGGCGTAAAATGAAAAGCCAGCAGGGTTCAGGGCATATTGGTCATACATCAAACTGTGTTTGCTCTATAACCTGCACTGTGCTTGGATAAATGATCTTTTCAAACAGCAGCACACTATATTAAAGTTTCTCTCATTTGCCACATGCAGGTCCCAAATCTGGTGTTTTTGGCTGTCAGTCCAGAAGAGAAGGAGTCATGGATCAATGCATTAAATGCAGCCATCACCAGGGCCAAAAATCGCATATTGGATGAGGTAAGCTAGACATTTCCATATCTTTGCATATACCAGTGCTGCTTCCTATTAATGATTTACAACCAGACTGCAAGTTAGCAATGCATTGACCAGGCAATCGCATTTTGTATACTTCCATTAAGTAGGTTTCTGAGCGTAGGGTTAGGGATTTAAGCAACCATCCCAAAAACTCTAGCATAGCAACATCTGAACACCGTAGGAACTACATAGCAATGCTCAGACAACCTCCCACAACACCCTAGCAGAGATTAGCATACACAAGCACCACTCCAATTTCCTCAAAAAATGTGAAATCACAGATTGTCATTCACAAGTCCTTGGAGGAGCCACTTTTATGAAAACTTCTAATCGCAAAGTTTCCTGCCCTCTCATTCCCTGATCTTTTCACAGTTTGTTTGCGAAGGGATTTGCTCAATTTAAAAGCGGGTCTATAATCACGCTCGGCACACAGTGGGAGAAAATGAATCACTCCGCCAAAAATAGATGGCAGTCACGACTTTCAGCGTTAAAGCACTCAGATCAGAGCCTATCTTCACCTTCAGCTTCTGATAATGAACAAGATTTAATCTGGCCTAAGCTGTTGGCGTCCTCCACATTTCGTGGGGACCAGGTCATTGTTTGGGACTGTAAACTTCCACACAGGCATTTCAAGTAGGCTGACTACGACACAGCAAACCCAGTGTACTACATATTCATTTCAACAAACCAGAGAGACCATGTGCTTTCCTTTTCACATGTCAATGTGGTGTGATTCATACCCTACATCTAGTTCAATAGGCGAGATCTCTCATACCACTTAACAGGAGAGGAAACAGACGAGTCAGCACTCGATAACAGCCGGTTATGTTGTGAAATCTTCTATTGAAGCTTACTAGACTGTTGTTATAGCTATTCAGTATACCAATTTAAAAATGAGAGAATGGTACTACTGTCACATTATTCCTTTTAGGGTTGTCACGATACCAACATTTCAGTAGTTCATACAAATACTTGCACAGTTTCACAATACTACGACAAAACCTAAAATGCTATTTTTTTTTTTAAATATTAAATATTAACAAATTAAAAAACGTAGTCTTCAAATATGGAACAAATCATTAAATAAATATTGCTAATGAAGAAAGAACTAATAATGCTAAAAGGGTCTTTTGCATATTTTTTACAATGCTGGGTCAATTCAATTCCACTAGAACTTAGTGAGGGAAGCACCATATTTCATTTCTGACAGGAATGAAAATGGGGCTGTGACGGATAGAAATACAGTATGTTCAATAGATTGTACTGTTGTTCAGCTGACGAAATGTCAGTCTTTTTAACAATAACTTTCAGTAGACAAGAACTCCACAAAGCTGTTTTGAAAGTTTCTGTTGACTAAGGTCTATCATTTGATTCTATTTGATTTTGATGTGATTCAAGAGCAATCAATCTTGGTATTTTGAGAATCGATATCGGCCATATTCTTTTTCTGATCTGCATGGTTTGGTTTTGCAAATTATGGTTTATCAGTGTGCTGCTTATCTGTTGCCAAGCACTGCTGCATGTTACAAGTGTGAGAAATGTGTAGGCAGGTTTAGTGACTAGACTCTGAAAATATATGCATTCACTAGCCACAAACAACACAATGCACACATACATACAAGAACCTTACGTATTCTGAGCTTATGTGAAACTCACCACCACAAGTAGGGTAGAGGTAAGGTACAGGAAGCAGTCACTATGTTGGTCACCCATCACCAGTGTTGCTACTTGGTTGGTATAGTGTTCCAAGGGTGATCTAGGTGCTTTCTTAATGGGAGATCATTCCTGACTGTAGCACAAACAAAGCAATACAAGTAACATGCAACATTTAGAACAGATTGCTTCAACGAACACCATTAATAATTATATGTTAAAAGCTCAAGTCAAGTCAAAAAATACAGATATTATAAGCAACAATAGGGAAAATCTTCTAAACCAGTATTTTTGTTGTTTACCACCCCTCCTTTAGTCCATAAACCCTGATCAAACAGTAAGATTAGCCGTACACTCCTGGCCAACAAACAAAAGCCATCTCATAACACAGTCTTGGATTTTAGCATTTACAGCATAAGCTTTCTCGTAAACAACAGGCTGTATTGACACTCTTGATTCAGAACAAGTTCTCAGATTATTCCCTTGTAAGACCTTTTTGCCCAGAACTCAAACATTCATCTACTCTGCCGAACTGCTTGTGTCATTATTTGTACATCACATATACAAATAATAAACAGACCCATTGACTGATTGATCAATATACTGGCTCTCCTCCTGCAGGCTTGCGTGAGACATGTAGCTGCTGCTAGTTTCTATGTGACTGATTTGTTCAGTTGGGCTTCATTCCAGCGCTCTTTGTCCGACCCCTTTTAGGTGACAGTGGAAGAGGACAGCTTGTTGGCCCATCCGACACGTGACAGAGCTAAGATACCCCATACTCGCCGTCTGCCCACCCGCGGGCACCTCATGGCTGTGGTAAGCAGTCCATTTGCTCTGAATATCATTTCATTAAATATGAATGTCATTTTGGGAAAAGACTGGAATGATACATATGAAACAGTCCTTTAAGGTAACGAAGTGTATAAAGTATCAGATTTTACTGATAAAATACTTTCTCATTCATACGTTTAGTTTTAGGACAATTTAGGGCCGAACAATAAGAATCTTTCTGCTTTCCAGTTCAGGTCAGTCCAGATTTTTACTTGCCATGCCAACATTTTCATTAGCCCATTTTCATTAAAACAAACAAAAAACTCTATATTTTTATATATATTTTACAAAATAAGGTTTGCATTTATAATTTTAAATAATTATAATATTTAAATATTACATTTATTATAATACTAAATCGTTTAAAATATATAATTTATTACAATAAGTCTTTTCATAATTTATTATATTTTTTTATTTTATCAAATGTTAATCTTTCTTTACAAAGAAAATTTGCAGTAATAAATAAAAATGATGCATGAATTACAATTACACAGAAAGCTCCAATAACATTCAAAAACCATTTTGCTGTGAGATGATGGCATACAAAGTAAAACGGTAATAAATGGTTTAATTCTACCATGACCATCAATTTACAGTTACAGTAACTTATCTATGTTGGTCAGATTGATAATTTTACATCTTTCACATCAAATTTTAGGTATAAGGTATACTTGAACAACAACAATGTGGCAGGACTTACAGTCTTCACCTTTAAATATAATTTCAGTGCTGTCGTAATTAATCTCATCCAAAATAAAAGCTTTTGTTTACATAATATATGTGTGTGTGTGTGTGTGTGTGTGTGTATACTGTGTATATTTATTCTGCATATATAAATACACACACATACAGTATATATTTTGAAAATATTTACATGTATTTACATGTATATTTTTATATTCATATAATTTATATTATATGTAAATATATTTAATATATGAACATAACATTTTTATATACTTGTTACGCCCCGAGCTCGACAATAGAAATAAACTCTAAACAGGGCATAACCGAACTGGGTTGTGGTAACGGAATCCCAAATGTTCAAACCACTCCGGTCGATAATCAAACGACTACACAGTGTTGATCAAATAAAGTGATTAGGTTTATTTAAAAATGAACATCAAGTGAAAATAGAGAGCATCTCTTCGGGGTGTCCAAAGGCCAAAATAACAAACAAAACCAATCTAAAAAGAAAAAAGAGGAAGTATTAAATAACCTAATTGAGTTAAAAATAAAAATACAATTTACTTCCCTAACTACCTAACGAAAAACAAAACCCAAACAAACCTATCAAAATAAATAGGCAGGACACCCCTATGCTCCACGTTCTTAAAACAAAATGTTTTAGAACAGATGGTCATAATCAACAGTCACAGTTCACTTAAATTCAACAAGTTTGATCATCGGCCGGAGGAGGGATCCAGGAGCTCTCAACCTAGACGCGACCGAACCAACAGTGAGCTCCCCGTTGAATGCCGGCAGCGTCCTTATAAAGGTCCCGCCTCGTCTGGACCGCCAATGACGAACGTACACCCCATCATTGGACAACCTATCAAAAACCAGAAAGAACAAGAGGGAGGAGGGATATGTGTATGCATGCATGTGTGTATTTATACATAATAAAAATAAACAGCACACACATATATGTAAACCAAAACTTTTATTTTGGATGCGATTAATCGCGATTAATCATTTGACTGCACTATTTATTTTTAATTGTCATCACAATGAATGAAGCAGTTTGATTTTTGCTTTTACCCTGCAGAAATACTTAAAAAAAAAAAGAAAGAAAAAAAGTCTAAAATCTCCCCACCCTTTTCAGGCTTCTACCACAAACTCGGATGGCATGCTGACACTTGACCTCATCCAGGAAGAAGATGTCTCCTCCACACAGGGTCAGGACTCTCGTGAGGATACCCTCGATAAAGCTGTTTCTCAGCGCACTCCAGATTCCCAGCGCTCCATCACGGACACCTCGAAGCTCTCAACCTGTAACGAGACCCCTGGAAAGTCCCAGAGTCTGCCGCGAAAAAGCGAGAGCGCCTTCAACTGGTCGGAGAACCACAGGACGCCGCAGCTCCGCAAAAAAGCGCCCACATCCGACAAGAACCGCTGCGCTTCCATGGATGAAATCCTGACGCACTGCGAGACGCGAGCACTCCCTCACTGCTCGACTTCGGCGCCCGTGCAGCCCATCAGCCAGCTCCAGGATCTCATCACCCAGAAGCTAGAAAGAACTCAAGAGCTGCTGACGGAGGTACGGGTACAGGGCAAGGGGAAGGGCTCGCCGGCTGGGAAGAGCTCCAGTTCGGAGGGTCAGCGGATGGAGGCAGAGAGGCTTCTGGAGGAGGCGGCGTCCACTTGGGGACAGGCTCGTGACGTGCTGGAGGAAGTGAAAGAACTCAGAGCGTTGTACAAGCAGCTTGACCCCGCCTCTTCCGTCACACTTAGTCCTCCACAGAACGGCAAACTAAACAGCCCTCAACAAGCAAACCACCTGAAAAGCATGATGTGAGAACATAAAAGTCCTCCATGGCATCATTTTTCAATGGACTCTTCCTGTTGACTGCTTTACTATCGCTGGAATCAACAAAAAACGAATAACATGAGCTATAAGTGTATGTATGAATTGTTAAAGAGCAAATCTAGTTTCTTCCACTCCCTAATATCAGCGTCTGGTGGTTTTACCAAACACAAGCTGTTGTGTTGTACCCTGCGGTATCAATTTTCACAGTGCTGTCGACAGGGACAGTAAAAGCACCGAGTCATCGAGCGGCCCATCAGGGTAAGACAGGGTGAGAAACACCAGACGGCGGTGATGTTGTAGTCATCACCAGCCTATCACAATGTGAATGTTTTCCTTCTGTTTCATAATACACTGGAGGAGCTTCGTTTCGAAATGGTCACAGACCCCCAGGGTCATTTTTGTATGTAATAATAATAATGCCCAGCACACTTGCTCTGCTGTCAACACAAACCGAGCCCATAATAAGATGCAATCAGGGTGCAGCCAAAGGCGATTGGCGGGAACGATCACGGATAGCAGAGCGTGTTCCTTGTCCGGCGGCGCTCAATATCCCGTCAGATGGGCTCTAATTTTGAACAAAGCCATGAACATGAACACAGATGACGTCTGGTGCCAGTGTTGCTGTGGAAAGTCAGCTGCCATTAAAGACGAGACTCCATGCAGTAAAGGAAACTATTAATAATAATTACACATTTGCACTATGGAGAATGCTGTAAAACGAGAGTGACACTGGCAAGCTATCTTTTCAAACCTAAGAGGCAGAACAGACAATCTACTGTAGGTAGGGAAACATGGGTTGTGTAGCTCCAAGTCTTTACACCTAAGTGGTATTTCTGAAAATGTTGGTATCTCTCAAAATCAAAAGCTGCCTTAGTGTATTTTCAAAAGGGCACATGCAAACTGCATTTCAAACTCTTCAAAGACTCTGAATGCTTGTATATTTTAATTTTCCAAAAT
>JAFVLL020023779.1:0-104369 GCA_021397915.2 Tor tambroides
CATACCAACTTAAATTAATCTGCTCAAAACATGCAGAAAATTCTCCATTTATGTTTAACAGGCAAAAAAAAAAAACCTTTTGGGTTTGGAACAAAATCAGGATGAGTAAATAAAGAGAAACTAGGTAGATCTATGCTAGCTTGGACACTAGTTAATAACTATAGCTTAAAACCCATGTAAAACCATCTACAGTCAGAATCCGGTTTTACTGTTGATGGATTCTCCAGCAGTGGAAATAGGAACAAGAGACATTATTTGGGGGGGGGGGTGTCAAATCCAAAGTAAAAGCATAGTAGACAGCTGAGAAAGTCATCCTAGCACTAATGCTAACATGATGATGATGTTGCCAGAATATGTGAATGTAAGTATCCGTAAAGGAAAAGATTCCTAATGTGAGTTGAATGCAGAATGAAGATCGTCAGAATGCTCAAGTAAACACACACAACACACACACACACACACACACACACACACACACACACACACACACACACACATCTGTTGATGGAAGGAAAGGGCTTATAAAATCTCTGGGAGTGAACCAAACTCTCATACATAAATAACTGCACAATATTTATCTTGGCTTATTATTCATGAGAAAGAAGTGATTGAAGTGAAACCATTAACACACTCTCACATTCTCTCTCTTAAACACAAACAAACACACACACACAAACTAAACAGAATCTGTATCTGTGCCATATGGCCATATACACGCTCTCTGTGGATGGCAGCACATTCTTCCACCACACTGAGATTTACATTTATCAGAAAATAAACATTTTATAAATAAATTTCCCAAAGTGACTTGAAGATGTGTGTTCAGTTCAGCTGTATTTGCTACCTGGTCTCATGAGGAAAATGTACCTCTGGGAATTTTTTCACAAGACGCGACATACGTACCAATAAGTACATATCACTGCAGTTTCCAACAGAAATGAACAGTAGAGGCGATAAAACAGCGAGCACTTGTCATCGTTTTCATATAGTTATTAATACAGCTCTATATGTTTCGCTTTCCAGACGTAACAAGCTTGCTGGGTAGCTCAGCCGGCATGGAACTGAATTTAGGATGCGTAATCCCTGGGTACGAATCCTGTCAAAAACATGACTCACAATGAAAGAGCTGAAAGGGAAGTGGTGTGTGGCCATACTCAGAATTTGTCCTTTGCATTTAACCCATCCAAGTGCATGCACACAGTAGTGAACATACACCCAGAGCAGTGGGCAGCCAATGCTGCGGCACCTGGGGAGCAGTTAGGGGTTCGGTGCCTTGCTCAAGGGTCTCACCTCAGTCATGGTATTGAGGGTGGAGAGAGTGCTGGTTATTCACTCCCCCCACCTACAATCCCTGCCAGACCCGAACCCACGACCTTTGTCACTCTAATAAAAAAAATAAAAAACTTATAGGGTTATTTCAAACAAAAATGAAAATTCTGTCATCATTTAATCATCTTTAAAACACAAATTAAGATATTTTTTTAATGAAACCACAGGGAGGTTTCTGTCCCTCCACTGAAAGTACAGGTAACCAAAACTTAGAAGAGCTAAAAGATCATAAAGCCATCATAAAATAAATCCACATGAATCAAACAGTTTAATTAAATCCGTTCATCATATAAAGTGCTTGTATCGCTTCACAAAACTTGGATTAAACCACTCGATCCATATAGATTTGTTTTATGATGCCTTCATGGCCTTTTTAGATCTTCTAAATTTTGGGTAACCAAACTTAAATGGAAGGGACAGAAATCTCTAAGGTTTCATTAAAAAAAAAAAAATTCTTAATTTGTGTTTTAAAGATTAACCAGATTCTCACGGGTTTGGAAAGACATGAGGGTCAGTAAATGATGATAGAATTTTCATTTTTGGATGATCTATCCCATTAATGTGAAATTTAGAGAGGAGAAACAGTCAAAGAAAACAACGTTTCAGGCCCAGTAAGGATTTGAACCCTCTAGTGAGAGACAGAAAGGTCAACTATGTGCCCCAATACAGATATGAGGGTGAATGAGATTGTTAAGGGAATGTGTGTGTCAGGGGCGATAGACTGAATCCAGTGACATATTAACATTTGGAGATGAAAGAGGGAAAGGCCCTCAGAGGAAGTGGTGGCATGATAATGGTGCAGTGGAGAAAAAGCAAAATTCTTCCTCATTCTTCCACCAGCTCTGTCTCAACAGGGGAAGAATGCAATTACTGTGGTGAGCTGCCGTCCCCACTGTGGGCCAGTGTCCTCTGGGATTCACACACACACACACACACACACACACACACACACACACACACACACACACAAAAACTGATACAGAGGCATTAGAAGAATGCAGGTGTTCAAAAGCAATGGCAGCTAAAGCATTTGCTGCTCTTTCTGCCCCAACGTGTGAATGTGTCAACCAAATCCTTTAGTCCCTGGACCTCTGCGCTTTAAAGGCCACTACAGCTGGTCACCAGGACATGTTGTGGATGCTGCTCCCCAGTGTGGGATTCTGCTGGCCCCAACAGGTTTTCCTGTTGTTTTTATTGGATGCTTGCCTTTAATTGATACTGTAGGACTGTAAGACAGCAGAGCGGTGAAAAAAAAGATTTGCTCTTAAACTTAACTGATTCTGTCCAACTGAAATTGCTAAGTTTCTGAAAACTGTAATTCCTTTTTTTTTTCATTTGAGTAACAGATGGCCTATTGAATTTAAAAATTCTTATCAAGACAATTAAAGATTGTTTAGCATCAAGGAACTACAATCTGTTGCTATTTCCTCTTTTCTTTCTTCCCTTTTCTTGTCATTTTTCTTATGTTCCTCATTTGTAAGTTGCTTTGGATAAAAGTGTCTGCTAAATAAATACATGTAAATATGCCTTAAAAATAAAAAGGTTCTTTATTGCCTTCTATGGTTTCATAAATAACCTTTTACATCCATAGAACCCTTTAAATGTACTTAAGGTTCTTTATAGTGGAAAAAGGTTCTTTAGATTATTCAAATATTCTTCATACTAAGAAAACAATTGTTCTTTTAAAAACTGTTCACTGAAAAGGTCTTTGGTGAACCAAAAATTGGTTCTTCTAAAGCATCCTTTTGGAAAATTACTTTTAAAAATGTAGTCAAATGGTTTCACCAGGGTTGTTTGTTTGTTTGTTTGTGTGCTTAAACTATCCTGGACCAGCACAGTAACTGAAAGTTAATAATACAATTTTTATGTTAAATAAGTTTCTTTTATTAATGCGCAATTTTCTCACATAAACTTGAGGCTTTTCACAAATAACATTTAAAATATGTCCGAAAGTCAGATTTTGTTTTGTTTTATTTTGTTTCTCCAACAAAGTAAAGAAAGTGCTTAACTTTCATTAAAAAAAAGAAAAGAAAAAAAGATGTTTGTTTTCCTCAGGAGGTCAAATTAAATATTAGGCACTATGTGCTATTTGACATTTATTTTTATACGAAGTTTGCCCTTTTTACGTCTATTTTTCCAAATTTATATCTGAGAACAACTTAAATTATATAGGAAAAAAAATGAAGAAATTCTTTCACTATATAGGTTAAAGGTTCTAAAACAATTAAATGACATAATTGTTAACGGGGCTGAAAATTTTGCAGAAATTAATTGGCTTAGTATGGGCTACTAGTTTGCCACCAAATGATTCGAAAAAAAACTGTTCTATAATTTTTCTTACTGTAACTTTGGTAACAGGGTTGAATGGTTGAGCTTGTAATGGGACACCAAAATGTACCTTATTATGAAGTTCCATTTAGATTAATATCTTTAGCAGATGTGCTCTTTCAAAACATATTATAATGCACAAATCACTGTACTGGCCAATACAAAGACAAGCAGCTGAATAAACACAACGCCCATAAGAAGTATGTTAATCACAGAGAAGAAGCACTTTACAACTGAAGGTACAACAAAAAGTTACATGAAATTCATCTGTTAAGTATACACTTTTTAAAAAAAAAAAAGTTAAAATGGGTTTTTACAGTAAGAACCATTTTGGAACCAAAAAAAACAACCTTTTGTACATTGAAAAGGTTTTTCATGGAACCATAAATGACAATAAAGAGCCGTAAAATTTAAATTTAAAAAAACAAAAAAAAAAAAAAAAAGAAAGAAAAAAATAGAACATGAGATAAGCACTGTAAACTACACTAATAAATTAGCAATCAAACTAGAACATCACTTTTTATGTTAAAAAAGCATCTTTTAGACAGAAACTGCATACACAAACTGTGTATGATTGACGCCATAGGGCTTATAAGCTCACATTTTCCAAAAAATATTACTTTAGTTTCTGGGCAGTGAGCTGGTTTTGTGAGTTAAGATAAACCTGGTTTCTATTACTGTGGAAAAAGAGAGCGGGGTAAAGGAGAGGACACAATTACACACACACAAATGGTGTCTTGGGGGCCCCAATAAGCCTGCAAAAGTCAAAATATCCATAATATACTTTGCGCAAAACATATCTGTGAGAAAAGAGTGAGATTGTGACTTCCCCAGGCATCACTGATCAGCGCCGGCCATTTATACTGTACATTTGTCCAGATAACACCTAGCCAAACGTCTAAGCTGGACGAAATGTCTTCCCCCACACAACACACTCCCTATAGAAGTGTGTTTAAAGAAACACAAAAAATGTCTACAGCTATACTTTGGAGACAAATTTGTCCCCATAAGTTGAAATAGCTAAATGACAAAACCTCCAATTGGGAATGTCCTCGTTCGTTAAAACAATGCATAAATGAAACAATGTTGTTGTTTATGTTTTTTTATTATTAAAACGTTAAAGGTTTTATTTTAGGTCCTAAACATGCGCTATAAGAAAAAAAAAATCAGAACAGAAAAAGGTACTGGCAATTTTCTTTAAAGGACTAAAGGAATATCCCTTAACCCTAAAACATAATAGAACAAAGCACAAAATTTTGTCATATTAACACAGTACATTACGCCCTATTTTCACAGATATTTCTTAGAGTATGGGTTAGCATTATTCTATAGAATTATATTTAGTTTCACGTAAAAACACGAAAACACAAAACTGGGCAACAGCGACTGTACTAAAAATGGAAATGCTTTGCTTTTTTGAAAAGTTTTGCGCACAGGCGACAACATTTTCAAAATGATCCCAGTTCACACGGATCTGCAAAAAACACTAAAAATGCTCTATTATGCATGCCAGGTCAGTAGTTGGCGATGTCACTTTGTAAAGAAACACTACGTGCGTATAGAACACGTAATACGCATGCACATGATGCCACCGTTTTCACAAATTTGCGGAATTGTAGTTTACACAAAATGATAACGGCATCATTTTCAAAAACGTGCACTTTGAAATCCAAAGGTTTGCTGTTGTCGTGTAAATGAACAGCCAAAACGCAAAAAAAAAAAAAAAAAAAATCTGTTTTTAGTTAAATATGGTGTACTGTAAACACCCCCTAATACCAGACTTGCATGAGAAATGAAAAAATTTGTTTTCAAAAACTGGCTCAAAATTGTTAAACATTTTTGATATACTATGCGATACACTATGCGATTTTCTGTGAAAACTGAAACATTAGTGTTGACTTGTCCAGACTTTAAATCGGGGCAAAAATCTGATCGGAAGTCGTGTAGTGTATTTCAGCCTTAAGTGTGTTTTGTATATATTTGAATTTGAGCCGTTCAGTTGGAAAGTATGTGTGGATCGAGAGAGAGAGTGAAATGGAGTGTGGTTAAAGCCTTGCTATGGATAACAGTAATCTCACCTCACGGGGAGTGTGACATGGCTCTCGTATAAATGGGTTAAGAAAACAGCAACACACACGCATGCAATCTCACAATCCCTGTGATCTACACAACACATGTATACACATAAGCGTAGTCTGAACTCAAATCACACTCACACTAATACAAACCCAACACAAACGGCACTTACTGAAAGACAAACAGTCACATTGTAACCAGATGTTGGAAAAAATCAAAACCAAATGACCCGTCCTTGAACGTATGTGCACAAACGTATGGAAACCCACACATGTGCAAGACACAGATCTACATGTCGTCAGTTATGAGTTAGCATGTGTTACTGCCTAATGAATAATAAAACAGACAGACAGATCACATCATGATCAAATTAGCTCACAAGACAAAGACCAGTACACTTCAGCTCATTACAATATTAATCAGCGTTTCCCTGATTACTCATCTATCATCTAAATCCAATCCACTGTTTGTAATTGCATATGTTAAATTATGGTTTATTTCCCAGCTTAATTCCAAATGAAACAATTTTCTGTTTCTTTCTACCTTTCTTTCTTCACATGACCCTTGGCAAAGTCAATTTGTCTTTGCTGAAGTAATTTTAAAGGACCAAAACAAGGTAGTAAATCAACTTTAATAAGACGTTCTGGCTGCACGGCGGGTATCTGCGTTAGGGTTAGCTTTTCAAAGAGGAGTTTAGGCGTTTGGTCAGCAGTGGTCAATTTGCAGTCAGTGTTGGGGAGTTTAAGAATTTATGGTAAACAAGTTTCTGACAAGAATGATTGTAAACGAAGAACAGAAAGGATGAGGTGCTACAGAAAAAGAAATAGAGACAACTGAGGGAAAAGCAGTGACTTTTTCAGCAGCCCTGTTTCCAGGCTTTTTTCCATAGGGATTTCTAACAATTGTTCAATAAAAGAGCCTTGAACCAATCCGGCCAGCTCCAGGATGAATCATAACATTAGCCTACTGGAAGGGAAACGTATTTGCAAATGCAAAAAAGTACAAAGGAATAGACAATTGACCTATGTAAATTTTTTATCATTGTATAAACAAAATGTTATTAATGACAGAGTGCAAAAACCCATCTTCCAAACTATGTCTTTAGCCAAATACACTTTGATAACCTATAATGATTTATATTTCAGAGCTGTGAGGACGGATTTCGCAGGAAATTGTATACATACATCACTCGTTCTTGCGTGTCGTCATCTATTCACGGAGAAAAGTAGCTCCGGTTGTGAGTAGCGTTAAGATGAAAGTTTGTTGTCACAATGAACGAGGAAAATTGACCATGTGTCATCAAAAACGTCAAACCACGGGAGGGAAAAAAAACGAAAAATAAAGAAATTATTATATGTTTGTTCACACGCTGTGATTAAATGTCCAGAATGTCTGTAGAACGCTGCAAATCACATTCATCTGCTCAGAGGAGTAGAGCCGAAGCACAACCAAAACAATGTTCTTCCGCTAGACGCATGCAGTTTTATTTTTCAGCCGCTAGAGGTCCAAAAGTTACATAGAGTATCTTTTGCAAACTTTATGAAGAAAAAAATATTGACAAACGGCATACATTTCTAGGAATTTCTACATTTTGGAAATGTATCACAAATTGTTAGGATCATAATCAAATAATCCAGGAAGATGGATAAACTATGCATTAGGCTATGTAGCCTAATATTTATTATGTTAGAATTCCTGAGGTAATGCTTTACAATAAGGTTTAATTTGTAACATTATTTAATGCATTGATTAGCTAACCTGAACTTACAATGACCTATATTTTTACAGCATTAACCTTTGTTAACTAATGTTAAGAGATACAACTTTTGATTAAAAAAATAATATTATCAAATATAAAATTACCATTAACTAAGATTAATAAATGCTGTATTGTTCTTTGAATTCATGTTAACTAACTTTTGTAAAGTACTGTTAACAAATAAAACCTAAAGTATTAATAATATTGCAGAGAAAATACTCATTAGATTCAAAGGATCTGTCCTGTAAAAGCTCTTCTAGAATATTTTTGACAAGGTACACAAACAGAACACTTGGAAAGGAAACAGCAGACATATTCACTTAAGCTTTGAGATAATTATTTCTCTGACAGCTCAACCAATCATGTTAATGTGGCTAATTAATTGGGGACAAACGACTTAATGATGAACAGGTGATAGACAACAACAGAGGGTGCTTTCCGTTAATAAAACATACCCACAAGCCAGTTGGACTCATGTTGCAGTGGCTTAAGTTTGTTTTAAGTTTATTGACTTCACATTTGTTTTTGAAATGCCTCCTAAAAAAGTTTCTGCAGAGCCAACTGCTGCAATCCCAAAAGATTCTGAGAATAAAGCCACTGAAACAAAACCAGGTTTGTAAAGGAGTTTTGTAAGGCTTGCCAAGTTTTAAATTAATTCTTATATGTTCCTATTAGGATTTCTTTTAGTATGATTTCTGTTCCCCTTTTTATGACCGGTTTAAGTCTTGTTTCAGATGGTTCTGAAAGCTCAAGCAATAAGGCCGCTGGACGGAAAGTTTCTCCACACCCATCTACGATGGAGATGGTGAAAGAAGCTCTGAAAGAGCTGGACTCCAGAAAGGGTGTTTCTGCTCAGGCCATCCGGGGTTACATAAAAGAGAAATACACAACCGTGGATGAGTCAAGGTTGAAGTTTATGGTGCGTCGAACCCTGAACAAAGGCATTGAGACTGGTGTGTTTGTGAGACCTGTGAATTCTGGGTCAACAACAACAGGTGCCCAAGGACGCTTTCGGGTAACTTCTGGTTTCTTACAGCCTTTTATGAATCATTGTTAGGGTTTCTGATATAATATAACTCCTGATATGATGGTTGCCGTGTCTCTTTATTTCAGATTGCTGCCAAGAACAAAGCGAAGGAGGCTAAGGCACAGTCAAAGGAAAATGCTGATCCCAATGTACAGAAAGCACCTAAACCTAAGAAATCTAAGGCAACTAAAGCCAAGGGTGAAGGTATAGCTATTATTATTATTATTATTATTATTATTATTATTATTATTATTATTATTATTAGTTTTGTTGTGTGTGTGGTTTTTTTTTTTTTTTTTTTTTTTTTTCCCCCCCCCAGTGTAGAATTTACTTTAAAACTACTCCCTCAGATTTTGCTAGTACACTTCACTAATAATTACAAATGAATTGGCAAGTGATGCATTATAAAACCAAGTAGAAAGAGTAAAATGCATTTAATAATAATAATAATAATAATAATAATAATAATAATAATAATAATTATTATTATTATTATTATTATTATTATTATTATTATTATTATTATTATACATGTTTTTCAAGGCCTGTTTACACTAAGAACTTATTTTAAAACAATGGCACAGTGGGGAAAACCATGTTTCTTGGATCACTTTCTCTAGTTAATGAGAATTTTTCAGCCAGTCAAAATTCATCTGAACTCCATATGCACTGCAGTTATGTTGCTCAAAAGTCTGTGCTTTGAATAAACTAATCATTACGCTTCATAAGTCATTATTGGTGTAAACGGGCCTTAAAACTCAAAGCCCTTGGTGTTCACCATTATAAGTCTAGTCTGTACAAAAATAAGTTATGGCAGTTATTCATGAATGCTTTAATGGAAGATTCTTTGTAAATGAGTGTAACCATGCCTTTTAGCAAATATTTTAATATGTTGGGTATTTTTCTTACATTTCTCCATCCAAGGAGCAAGCAAAGAAAAGTCCACAAAGAAAAAGGCCGCAGACGTGAGTTCTATATCTTATTTTCACCTTTTACATGAGCAGACACACTCAGCTGTGAAGTCTGAACGCACACCCACCCCCTTTTCTATCATTCCTCCCGTTCTCTTAGGATGCTAAGCCTAAGATGCCTGAGAGAGATGGCACTGCCTCAAAGGTAGGCACTGCCTCAAAGGTAGCTCCTGCTAAGAAGCCAAAGGCGAAGAATGCTGCAGGGGAGGGTGGAACTGAGCCCAAACTGAGCAAAGCTAAAAAAGCCTCTAAAGCATCAAAAGGAGTTGAGGAACCAGCAGCTAAGAAAGCCAGAAAGAAAACCGCAGCAAAGGTAGAGGAGGGTGAATCGGGAGAGGAAGGTGCTGCAGCCGCTGCAAAAGCCCTGGGGAGACGAGGAAAAAAGTGATACAGGGACTTGAATGGTTTGTATTCGCTATGTAGTTTTATCGGTGTACTTGTATAACAAATAAAGAATTATTATTAATTTTTTTTTTTTTTTTTTAAAAAAACCTTTTTTCAAGGAGTGTGTAACTGGATTTCCTTTGACTCTGGTGGGAGAGGGGCAATGGTTTAAATGTTTGCTGAGGTGGTTAGGACTAGGTTAATGGTTAACTGTCAGCTAGTGAGGGTTGTTGGCACCATTTCATAGTGTCTGTTAAACTTCTGATTAAAACAACCAGCTGTGATTGTCAGAACTTTAAGACTGAACTTAAATTTACTGTAAGACTAATGGAAATACTAAACAAATGTACTGGTTTATAATATTGAAAACAACTCTTTCAAAAACTAACAAACTGATTCATGTGGCTTTTGAGTAGCTTTCCTATAAGCTGAGGCAAGTACTAAAATATGTAAGGTGTTGTTACATACACAACTCCGTAACACTTAAAATAATGCAATAAATATAGTCTCTGACACTCTTGAGTGTGACTAGTACTGTGTCTGAAAGCAGATGTCCAAAAATAGGTAATGAATACAGTTGGCCAACTCTTTCACCAGTATGTTTATATAAAGTGCTGCAGGGCTTACATTTGTAGGCTAGAACCTACAAACTAATTAGCATTTTAGCGATTCTGGTTCCATTGCCATTAATGGGCTTTCGGTTAAAAACATGAAATAAGGTCTCTGTCAAATGAGCTTAACATTTTCATGTTTTAAATTTCTTTGACAATACATCAGTGATACCCACTTACGAAAGATTTTACTTTTGAAAAAGGTGATTGCTAGCAAGTGGCTAAATAGGACTACAGAGGTTGTCGGGGACATTAATAATTAAAAATTAGGTAAACTCATCACACTAGTGCACTTTAAAAGCCTTGTTGCAAACTATTCTAACAAACTTTCAGGAAAAATGTTTTTAAAGAGTTGTTGAAGCTTATTGGTGGTGATGCTGAAGTCATCTGACCATGGTTTAGTTTGTTTATAGCCTACATTTAGCTTTTTACTTCTGATTGTATTTAGGTTTCAAAATTCATAAAAGTTGTGCTCCTTTGTGAAGATTATCATGATGAGCAAAACATGTAAGAATCTTAACTTTTGTTGGTCACGGAGCTTATTTTCTGCAATAATCCAAAAGCCAATGGAAAAATCCTATTGGGATTTTGTTAAGCGAACCATGTTGATGTGAACTTCCAGGTTGGCCTACAAAAATACATCACCACTGCACCGCTCTATGGTTTTATCTGAGGATGTTCTTGCATTTGTTTAACAACCCTGCTGAACCAGGCTTGTCTATAGTGAATTGGCCGTTCACTATAAAGGTTACACTTTCAGGTGTACGTTTCAGAGTTAAACATAAAATCAAACCCTGAGATTTATAGCAAGTTTATAGCAAGCGTTGTGAGGCCACTGAAACCAGGTTAGATTCATTCAGCTTTGTTAGTTCATCACCAACTCCAAAAGACAGGCCTCTATACTGTGGGTTTTTTACTCAACGGGGATGTATGTTGATATCTTTATGCTATCTTTACAAGGATAAGAAGTATGTAGACTGGCTAAAGCTGATCCTGTATCAGAGTTTAAGACCAACCCCCCCACCCAGGTTAAGCAGAGCAGGGCTCTGGGCCGAGCCTGAGCAGTCAAGACAATCACATTAAGACTTGCTGATCTGCAGGAAAGACGCCCAGATCAGAGGTCAGCTGACAATGGCATTCTTCACTGTGGGACTGAGACCGTGTCTGAAGCTTTGGCCCCTTGAGGGAAGTTTAATAAGACAGTCTTAACTGTGCAGTTTCCACCAAGCTCAGGTCCCCAAGGGCCTGCAGAAGCCTGGGGCCCGAAATCCCTCTGATTACCCTCTCATTAGCGTACGGCTCCCAGCCAGGTGAAATTACTGAAGAGTGGGATGGTGGGGAAGCAGAGGAAAAACAGACTGAATTACCACAGGTGGACAGAGGGAGGACAGGAAAACAGATTGATGAGGTGGATGTGTGGACAAGGAAGATGGATTGAGGAAGTGAAAACAAATGGAGTGATATGAAAGAGGACAAATAGACTGGGCTTTAAAGCAAAGACAGACTGATTGAAAGAATGATAGAGGTCAGCAAACACTAAACCGTACACAGACTGAGGAAGGCATGGACAGATTGATGGAGAGAAGGAAAGATAACCTTAGGCTGAGAGTGAAGCGAAACAGCTGAGCGTGGCCTGCTCTTTCTGACGGGGTTTGGACTCTTCCTGGTTGTGATGAGCTACTGTGAGTTGTGACAGGACCGTAACCACCATAGACAGTGAGGGCAACAAGTCCTCAACAATAATCAGACATGGCCAAATTGTCCCCCAATTTCTGGTGTTCTTGATGTTGCACTCCTAAATTAAGCAAAAAATCTGTTGTTAAAAAAAAAACAAAAAAAAAAAAACATTTTTTGCCTGGTCTAATCGTATAAAAGCGCTTGTCAATCCCAAACTGACTGAGTTAGCCAATCAAATCAAAGAAGTTGGGCTTTACTGCTCACAGAAGCTAAAGGTGAACTGCAACATGACACTTCAAGTTTTAAAGGTGAAAGCGTGCAAAATAAGATGTAAGAAGCTAAAGCAGCTAAACAACTGTTTTACGATAGAAATGTTAATCAATTTGTAGTAATATTGATGCATATTCTTCAAATTTGTCAAATTTCACCTTTTTGAATGTACCCTTTTCACAGATTGTAATGACACATAATGTCATAAATGTAGTTTTTTATGTTAATTAAAAAAATTACAGTTATAAAGCTATACTTTGTGTCATGTTTCTTTGGCATTAAATTACATAGAACTGGTTTAAAGCTGCTGCATGAGTGTTTCTAAAACTGACTGAGGGAGTGATGGTAAATTTGACATCTTTCTCTCTTCTGACCAATGTAATCAATCTCTCAATATTTTTTTCCCCCTTTTGGAAAGTCATAGAAATACTATCATGGATTTTTAATTTTGCTATTTAAGCAAATAGGAATTTGTCTGTTGTAGTTCACCAATACAGTTTACCCATATATGACGACTTCCACTTCGGAGAATCTTGGAAATATGAAAAGTGTCCATTAATAATACAGATTTACACGATGTGTGTAATTCATAATTGAATGCGACGAGAAACATTGATGGAGCTGTTTTCAGCATAGGCATATGAGAAAGAGTGTGTGTGTGTGTGTGTGTGTGTGTGTGTGTGTGTTTTAAAATATACAAATATTTATATTTATAAATATTTAACATGTAATATTAAATCTATTATTTGCAAAGTTAGTTTAAATGGATTACTTTACAGTAAATTCTAGGTTTTATTTTTATTCCTGATAATCCCTTAAAATCTCTTAAATACTTGGTTAGGTCATGTTCAAGACATGGTTATGGCCTTAAGTTGTATGACTTGATATAGCAGTGCCTGAGATATGCAGTCCATTACCACTGAAAATAATTTTGACTCAACTCTCAGTTTGTGAAAATTTGTCATAATAATGTACTTTCAATACACTATCAGCCAAGTGTATAGAAGAGTTTAAAAGCAGAAATGTGCAGCTTGTACTTTAATAATGTGTACCGTGTAATAATATGAGCTGTTCGAGCTGTAAAGTTGTCTAGCTTGCAGGGTCGATCCCTGAACATACATCTTTGGAGGCCCAACCAAAACAATTTTTAGGACAGTTAGGAAGCGAGAGTACTTGCTTTTCAGGCCAAGCTTTTCTATACAGTATGTCTTTCTTGCCTTCCTTGTCACAAAATAATCAACTAGTACGCTGAAGTTTACATGCTCTGGGGGACCTCGGGGGCCATTCTTTTAACCCTTATAATGACCAATGAATGCCCCTAAAGCAAGGAATGTTAATAATGCACAGACCATTCAAACACACACACACACACACACACACACACACACACACACACACACACCTTATGGAGAGTCTGGCTTTATATCACTCTTATCTACGTCCCCTCTCCAGTCAGGTCTACCCATATGCTTCAGTGCACACAAGAATGAAGGCTAGACATAAAGAGCTGAGTGTTCACACACACACACACACACACACACACACACACACACACACACACACACAGCTCTCTAATAGGACAGACCTCTGTCCTTATCTTCCCCGTCGTTCTATAATGGATGGCCATTCACACAAAGGTCACATACACACTCTGTCAACACTCAGGCACCAGAGACGTCCCTCTGACAAGTGTGTCACACACAGAAGTATACACTAAATACACACTAAAACACAAGAGAATGACCTCCTATAAAAGAGACCAATAAAACAAAGAGACTTCAAAAACAAAATTACGGCGCTTCGGAGTGTTTGTCAACGAGAATGCTTTTTCAGTCACAGAATTACATGTCATTACCCACATTTTGATTGGAAAATAAAATGGATTGGCTAAGTTTGGAGTAACGATATAAAAGGCTTAAAAACTGAGAGAGATATCTGTCATTACGTAAAGAACATTGTGTTTACCGACATTTTATGAAACAAGTTTATTGTTTTAGAAAACCCATAATTTATACAAAATGTAACCAACTCAACTGCTTGACAAAGACTGTTATTAGTTTTTTCTTATACTTCTTCTCTTGCCATATCTATTGCAGCTCTTAGAATAGTTTATAGGAAAATTACAAAATTTGGCACACTTATTAGGGTGGACATGAATAGATAACTAGCCAACTTTGAGGTCTTTCGAATAAACTCTGTAGCGCTACCACCACTTTTCTTTTGGTAAAAAAAAAAAAATTGAACGCTTTGTCCTGGAAATGAAAACTTATGTTTTAATCTGAGGTATGCTTCATTAGCACTATGATTTAATTTAATGACAGTGCCACCTACAGGTCATGAAATCTTAAATATTTTGCTTATAACTTGTGAAATGTTTGTCTGTGGGTTCCTTGAGTCCTGCTGAATGCATTTATAGCAATATTGCCAGATGTGGACAAATCGCCCATGCATGACTTTGTTGTAAATATTCATATCTTTTAAACACTTTGACATATTGGCACAAAATTTGGTAGGGATCACTGACAGCATAACCTATAGGTATATGAGAAGTTGGAAGGCAGCACCACTTAGCATTCCAAAGATATACAGTTTTTTTTTTTTTTTTGCCACAATGCTTATAACTTTTAGAAAATATCCTCCATAATTTGTTTTTTTGGTGTTGTTACATTCCTTGGTTCCTGTTATTTTCCATGTATTATTTCAGAGTATTATGATTGTCATTTCCTATACCTTGATCATAATAAGGACATGAATAACAAACCACTGCCAACCACCAGTGAGACTTCTAAACTCTGTAAATGGACCTTATGAACTTTTAATCATTTATTTTACACTTCAGTCATATCTTTCACATACATCTACTGAGTTACCTAACCAACCAATCAATGATTTGTACTAAATTTAGCTAACTAGCATTGACATAATGTTCACACTGAATAGCCAGCTAACAGATATGGACTAAAAGCCACAAAATTCAATTTTAAAATTGAAGGCTATGCTGGCTTTTAGAAATGTGTTTTTCCTAGCCTAAAATTTAATGATACAATATCTGAACTGTAAGTGTCAATGGAATATTATCCCTTTTGAAATGTAGTTTGGCACATACTTTTAAAACATGCTCATTTCTATTCCTTTTCAAATACATATTCCTCATTTTGCTTTATTACAAGCCTAACAACAACAACAACCCTTAACTGTGTTAAAATCACTGGCTTCTTGTGGCTTATTGCTTAGGTATAGAGTTGAGAACACAACCTTGCACATAGACACTTCATCTGGACAGCTGTTAAAGATGGGATGTTGAGATTTGTGGCTTGAGTAATGACTGAAGAAAATGATAAATCTATATGTGAAGGAAGAGAGGAGTGTGCTGACTGTTGTCTTTTGTCCTGCAAAGGGATGCATGGTAAGAGGAGAGGCTGGCAGGGATTGTTTTAAAGACAAAGATTGGAATGGGGGTTGGGTGGGACACTTGAGGAATGTGCTTTGTGTTCTTCCTCAAAAGATAAAGGCTCCTGGAGCAAACACACGCAGCTAAGACAGACAATCATAGACCCCGAAAACTTCACACAGCAACATATAATTTGCTGAAGCATTCAGAAGAGCTTACCACAGTAAGGACAATCATAATCTCTTGTTCACTCTCCCGCCCTGATATTATGGACCCACCATTAATAATATTTCTATTTGACAATAGTTTCTTGTTTCAGTTTCTTACAGATATACAACTTGGGTCATACAGGTTTCAGATACAGCCTCAAAAATTCTTTTTAATGTCAAAAAGGCTGTCAATATTTCAGAATCAAATAAAAAAAATAGCATAATTGTTTCTTTTCTTTTCTTTTTCAAAATAAGAAAATCAAAATAAGAAAATAACATAATTTTTGACCCCCCCCCCCCCCCCCCCAAATGATATGCAAAATGTTTATTTTAAATACAAGTAATTTTTACGTTTGAATAATATTAAATATGTAATTACTGAAACATTTAATCCATACAATATCAGTATGCATTATAAATATTTATTGTTATTGTTGATGTTGTTATTTGTTGTTTTTTTATGCAAAGTTATTTTACAATTTAAATGGTAGCATATTTATATTTATTTTATATGTGTTTTAGGCTACATCTTGAAATGCTACTTGTTTATCAGTTTAGAAAAACTAACAACTGATTGATTAAAAAAAATTGTGAATATCGTTTTAGAAAAAAAAGGAAGAAAGAAGATAGAGGTTAAACTAATTGGTGTATCTCTAGTTGGGACAGTAATTTTCATCCATTTACTCCATTTCAGAAATTAGAGTCTAAGGATAATTATCTTTGAGTACATATTACAGATAATTAGCTATGAGAATTAGAAACAAACAAGTAAACCATCAAAGCACATTACATTAATGAAGTTCAAGGGAAAATACTGATAATTGTCATTAAAAGAATGTAAACAGCCTTAATTGTTCTAAATTACTTTGTTTCTTTATGCAATATATTATTTATTTATTTTCTTTTGATTTTGAGATGTAAGTTTACCTGGACATGTTTTCATGAGTTTTACCAAATACCACTGCTTGCCAGATGTGTTTGCAAAAATTGGATAAATAAACTTACAACCAGACAGCCAAGGTAGCTGCAACATTGGAGAAAAAAAAGAGAGAATAAGTCATGAGAAGATGGAAGGTTTAAGTCAAGGACATTTTCAAGGAGTCATGAGAAAGAACTGGTTCTTTCTTCTGAAGGGATTGGGGACAAGAGATCCATTGGTTCTACACCAAACAGGGGGAGGGGAACTCTAAGTCCCATTCCCAAATCTCACTCGCACCTCTGCAGAGCAGAGAAGGTCATTGTATCTTCAGGGAGGAATGCTTAAAACTAAAATGTCCAAGAAATCGGATCCCCCCAAAACAATTATGGAAATATGCATCCGTCAGGTGTGTGTGTGTGTGTGTGTGTGTGTGTGTGTGTGCGCAGACAGCAGCATATTCAGTCACAGATAAAAGGATCAAGGAGGAACTTGGGAAAGAGTTTGCAAAACGGGAAGAGAGGAAGAATTAAAAGGGTCATAGCTATTTTTTATTTATTTAGATTTTTCTCTGAGGTCAACTTATAATGTCTGTGAAAGATTTTATGTGCCAAAAACAGGCATAATTTAGTTTTCATGACCATTTTTACACTCTCTCTGACCCTTAGAATTAAACAGCCTTCTTAATTCAACAGTTTATCTTTTCTGCTGTGCTTTGAAAGCATATGCAAATGTGCTCTTTAGCTTTCCCTTTGCTGTGCTTACAGGTTGCTGTAAGTTTGCTGTCAGGTCCTGTTTTGATGCCCCATCTTTCAGTAACGTTCTATTTGCAAATTGGTATAACATTGCAAAACGTTCACAAACCATCTGCGATATGAAATGTGGCACTCAAATGTTACAATCAGACTGAAATGACCAGGGCTGTGTTTCCAAAAAGGATTGTAAGCCTAAGTTGATCGTAGAACCACCGTCACCAATGGAGCTACGATTTACGATGAACTTAGGCTCAACTTAGGAAACGCAGCCCAGGAATCTAAATCTCAAAAATAAACTTCAGCCACCCATTCCTAACATTTTGGGTCCTCAAAAGGTTCTGCAGAGCTGTAGGTGCTACACAGTCAAATTTTGATAGACTTTACCACATTTTACTCTTCTCAGCAGTTCCTCTGGTATTTACAAATAATAGTATCTATCGTACTTTCTCCTTACCTCACAGGTGTGTCACATTTACCGTTGTTCAGTGAATTTTCACAGGCAAAATTCAGTCTTTTCAATATGAATTTGGAATTTTACTAGGGCAAATGCTTTCCCCATGCAGATTTCACAACGGGTTCAAGTTGGTAACATTTTCAGCTTGTTTACCAACAAAAAGCTGCCTGGTTTGACTAATTTCGCTAATGTGACCTTCTGTTTCAATAAAGCAAAGGACCCACTTTATATTAATTGTCCTTATGCAGTTACATTTAAAGTAATCATTTGATACGACGCTCATATTGCTTACATTTAAAAACATTTTAATTACAACTGTAATTAATTTCTGTAGTTCTACATCTATAATTACACTGTTGACCCCACCAGCGTATCCCATCTCAATAGCAGAAAATGTGATTTGCCATTCAACATGAACACAATTTTTTTTACATAAATACATAGTAGTAAAACCCAAATTCCTTGTATTCTTAGAATATACCAAAGAGTAAAAAACTCAATTCGTGAAATTCGTTTGCTATGTATCCAAATAGAAGGATTACATGCCAAGATACTGGCAATCTTCTATATTCTTTATTCTTATTCCTTGTGTTATTAAAAGAGAAGCAAGAAGCAAAGAAAACTATTCAAAACGAGACTAAATGTATACTTTTTATTGTAACAGAAACCCAGATTACACTGACAAAGAAAATGAATCTTTTTACATAAATCAAGATATATTTATACAAAAACAAGAGGCAACAGAATAAAAGTCCCTGGTTTGTTCTTGTGGGTCTCCAATGTGAAGACCCAATCCTCCAACCCATAAACCCACGTGTGGTATGAAAGGGTGGCTTTTGAATCCTGTGGTTAGTTGATGATGGACACCAGCTTCAAGTTGGTGAGTCAAACCAGCACAACATTCCCGTAATAAACAAAAGTATGGTATGGCACACGTTCAAAGGTCGTTTAGAGTCTTTCAGCTACTCATAAAACAACAGACAGTCTTTTATTTGGTCTCTTTTTAGTGCCAGTCAAGTGTTGCAGATCTCTATGTGTGTGTGTGTGTGTGTGTGTGTGTGTATATTTGTAAGCATGTATATTTCGCATATTTATCCACCAATGGAAACTCTGCCTCATTCATGCCTTTCTCTTCAGAAAAAAGTGCTAAGACTTTTGTGCTTGTTTTTCTTATTGCTACTCACATACACACAGAGTGCATCATTTAAAAACAAAATACCAATTACTTGGCACTTAGTGTGTGTGAGTATGTGTCCGTTCACACACAGCACATCCTTAATACGAAGGATAAAGAAGTCGTCATTAATAATCTGATACTTGTATCCAAATTCTTGCATTATAAAGGTCATATTTCTCCTCTTTTGCTGTATATCCTCCTACAGTCTCTTCAGTATGAAAGTCTCCTTTAGAAAAATACTCTGCAAAAATGGAAATACTTCATCAATGTCTTTGCATTATGATGTCAGAGCAAGTGTTTCCTTTTGAATTACATCATGTGGCTCCCAAAAATGTTGAAATGGTGGAGGTAACATCCCTACGAGACCCGTTTGATATCACAAATGAAGCTTTGCAATATTAGTGCTATTACAGTGATAGTTCCGACAGGTTCCTGGACTGGTTCCCTTTAGATAGTCTTGGAAGCAAGTAAGCCATCTTGATCCATAAGTGACCCGGTAAAAAAGGAAGTACAAATGTTCCTGATTGTGAGTGGGTAGGTTACATGAAGGTTCTCGGGCAACTCAACAAGCGTTTGCGTGTGTGGACCGTTCACTCAGTAGAGCACATTCCCTGGAGTTTTGTTTTGAATCCCAAGAGCCTCAATGCTGGACAGAATCTTCTTCTGATGACCAGCCAGAGTTACTCCCAAACGCAGCAGATCCCTGAGAGCCGGAAAGAGAGAGAAATACAAGTTTAATAAAGAATTAGATCTTAGCTCTTAATATAACAGCAGAGATCAGTTTAGAAAAGATTATATTTGGGTCTTTACATATTTAAAATTAATAAAGATATACACTATGGTTCAAAAGTTTGGGTTCAAATTTGACAAAAAAATATTTATTCAGCAAGGATGCATTACATTGGTCAAAAGTGACAGTCAAGACTTTTAAATTGTCACAAAAAATTCTAAACAGTTAAATTCAAAGCACCAAATTAGCATATTAAAATGACTTCAGAAGGATCATGTGACTGGAGACTGGAGAAATGATGCTGAAAATTCAGCTTTGTCATTGCAGGAGTAAATTACATTTTACAATATATTCAAACAGAAAACAGTTATTTTGTTTATTAAACTGATAGATTTTTAAACAAATGCAGTCATGAATAAAAGACTTTTTTCAAAAACATTAAAAAAGTTCTATAATATAATATAATAATCCTTTTTATTTAATTCCTTTGTTACTTTTTAATAACATTTATTTTTATTTCAATACTTGATGGAGTAAAACAGACTGTGTAAATGAGTAAATGAAATGAATATGTTCCAGGGATAAATTCTAAATTAGTGACAATATACGTATAATGTTTAATCAAATGCATCCTTAGTGAACTTAACAAAAAAAAAACGTACCATCTCCAAACGTTTGAATGGAAGTGTGTGTATAATATAACATAATATAAGATATAATATAATATAATACTTTTAATTTCTTTGTTTCTGTGTTTTTGTTTATTAACATTTTTATAAAGTTGACTGCAAATTCATTTATTTACTCTTCACCAAATAGTTTTTTAATCTTCCTTTGTAATTAAGTACTACTTCTATGTTGCTGTCTATTATAACTGGATTTCAGGATATTTGACTAATGAAAGATGTTGTTGAATGAAGGTGCGGTTATATTCACTCACTCTGTGGTGATGTGGGCGAGCAGCTGCATGGACGTGTACCCAGCCTGTAGAAAGCTCTCCTCGTAACGTTCCATCTTAATGGCCCTGAGCCAGTCACCCACTGTCCCACAGGATGCAGGCGTCAGAGGGGAACGCTGGTCTAACAGAGGGTGAGAGGGTCTGAGGAGCAAGACAGAGACAAGTGTTAAAACGCATGTAATTGTCCATATCAAGATGACGTCTTGAGTCGGCCTGCAGGAACACAGCTGTAGAAAGACTGCCAAAGAGAGGAAGACTCTGACAGCTTTCCCTTGAGAAGAGGGGAATGTGACGGACAGATATGTGGTCATACTGAGTCTTGATTGACAGACTGACAGGCCGACATACTGAGAGGGGAGGGGCAAGACTAACATACAAGAGGCCATACTGTGTGTACGATGGCCAAGCTAATGAAATGACGGACAGAGTGAGATGCCACTAAACCTAAAACAGGAACTGCTATGTTCTTGATTGACAAGCATTGTTAGGTAAATGCATTACTGTAATCACATTGCTTACTTTTTTTTTTTTTGTCTGTGGAAATGCTAATGGCCTAAGACTTTTGCACAGTAGTGTATTCTTCAGTAATCTTGTTGCTGTCTAACATTGATTTTGGGTTGACACAGTAACATAAAACCAATAGCAATAGAACTAAAAAATGAAGTGTCCTCGAATTTATTTGATTCTAAATCCAAAAATCAATTGGCAATTTCATGCATGCGTTCCATAGAAAAAAAACAAGTAGTAAAAAAAAAAAAAAAAAATGTAGATTTATTTGCCAGGTCTTTGTGGGTTTTGGTCCTTTTGCTGCGGCCCTTTGAAGTAACTGGAATGATAAGTGATATAGGGATGTAATGGATATGAAACGTACCCTGCCCCCTCTTGAGCGGTGATTTTAAGCGAGGCAGGATTGCGAATCAGCTTGTCGAGTGCTGAGACAATGTTGGAAAAGCGTGGCCGTGCCGTCCGCTCCTTCTGCCAGCAGTCCAACATCAGCTGGTGCAGGTAAGTGGGACAGTCAGGAGGAGGTGGCAGCCGGTAGTCCTGCTCAATGGCATTAATCACCTGATTGGATAAAACAGATTATTGTTTCATTCTGATTAGGCTGATATTGTAAACATATTTTTGGTAATGTACACCATTCAAACGTTTGGGGTTGGTAAGATTTGAAAAACAAAAAAAGGCTCTTTTGTTCATCAAGGCTGCATTTAATTGATTAAAAGTTCAATAAAATCAGTAATTTAGTGAAATATTATTACAATTTAAAATAGATATGGTCTATTTAAATATAAGTTAAAATGTAATTTATTTTTGTGATTCAAAGCTGAATTTTCAGCATCATTACTCCAGTCTTCAGTGTCACATGATCCTTCAGAAATCATTCTAATATGCTGATTTGCTGCTCCAGAAACATTTCTGATTATTATCAATGTTGAATACAGTTGTGCTGCTTCATATTTTGCTGGAAATCATGATTTATTTTAGTTTTCAGGATTTTTTTGAGTAATAGAATGTTCAAAAGATCAGCATTTATGTAAAATAGAATATTTTGTAACATTAAAAATGTCTTTACTGTCACTTTTGATCAATTTATGTGACTTTGCTAAATAAAAGTATTAATTTCTTCAACAACAACAAGAAACAAAATCTTACTGACCCCGAACATTTGAACTACAATATAACAGAAAGCAATATCTGCAAACATTTCAACTATTGGCCATAACAAATGTAACCATCAATCACTGGTTGTGGACAAAGTTTCTATTGTATCTCTCATTCAATTTGATGGAAAACAAAATGGAATTGCATTCAAATGTCAAACATCACAAACACGTACATCTTGGTTGCTCATATCCCAGTACGGCCGTTCTCCGAACGACATCACTTCCCACATGACAATTCCGTAACTCCATACATCTGATGCGGAGGTAAATTTACGGAATGCAATCGCTTCGGGCGCCGTCCAACGGATTGGAATTTTACCACCCTGAAAAAAAAAAGCATTTCAGAATAAATCATGATGCTTGTATTGCTAGACGTGCTTGCTTGCATTTTTCCCCTATAATACTGAGTTCATGTGAAGTACTTAACGCTGCGTAAGAGTTTTCTCTTACCAGTGAGCTGGTGTACGTAGGATCAGAGGAATTCTCTTGCAGGAATCTCGACAGACCGAAGTCAGACACCTTGCAGACCAGGTTACTGTTGACGAGAATGTTCCGTGCGGCAAGATCACGATGTACGTAGCTCATTTCAGAGAGATATTTCATTCCTGACGCGATGCCACGCAGCATCCCGACTAACTGTATTGGAGTAAACTGGCCGTCGTTGAGCTGGAGAGAAATAAAGATCCATGTCAGACAGTTGTTGTGTTTGAGAGCCAATGAGATGGTTTCGTCAACAAATGTGTAGCACTAGATCCAGCGCATACTTACTCTCAGGAAGGAGTCCAGCGCTCCATTCTCCATGAACTCGGTTAGGATCATGACCGGGCAGCTGGCTGTTATTATGCCTTCCAGGTGGATAATGTTGGGATGCTGGAACTGGCCCATGATTGAGGCCTCAGACAGGAAGTCCCGCCTTTGCTTGTCTGTGTATCCACCCTTAAGGGTCTTAATGGCAACATAGTTCTCCTTCTTACCCGGAATCCTCAGCCGTCCACGACAGACTTCTCCAAACTCGCCTAAGAACAGCAAAACAAGGGACTCAGCTTTGGGAATTTTTCAATCTTTTCATCCAAGTCATTTTTTAGTCCTAACAAGCTGCGACTGTAATAAGCCATGAGCAACAAGACAAGACTTTTTTTAGGGTTGCTTGGAGTCTATTTTTGTGAACTCTCATAGCTATATTAAACTTTTCATAATTTGCAATATTGACACAGTTGAACCGAAATGAAACAACGCTAACTAAATTGAGCTGAATAATGACATGATTTCCTTATGTAGAAATACTTTGCTGTTGAAATTGACATAACTGATGAACTTCGCAACACTGTCACAGTTATCAAACTGAATTGAAATAACACTATTCAGCTCAATTTAGTTCAGTGACACTATTGTCTTCTGTAGAGCTGCTTTACAGCTAAAATGGATGACTTTCGCAAAATTAACAATGTTATTTTGCTGTTTGATACTGTGAAGCTGCTTTGAAACAATTTGTATCTTAAAAGTGCTATATAAATAATAATGTGACTGTATGTCAAATATCAAAGAAGTAGTTTAACAGTTCAACATATTATGCTTTTGTTATATCTTTCAAATGAGTGAAATCAAATATGTGACTTTATGTCTGAAACTGAAATATGTCCAAAAGAAGACACACTGTGTCTTACCTGCCCCAATAACCTCCTCGATTTTGACACACGAGACATCAATCTCCTTAGCAAACTCTCTCACAGCCTCATTAGGGTCTTCGTAAGTGAATGGATCAATGTAAACTTTCACTCCTTAGAGAGAAAAATATCAGTTACTCCATTAATCAAAAAACCCACAACTTAACCAGAATGCAAAATTATAAGATGCTGTGTATGTGTTGCTGCGCTCACCTTGACCCATGAGATATTGGCCATTTTTGTCACTCATTCCTGGATCTTTGTAATGACTTTGCTTCCTGTGAAAAGAAAAGCGAGACAGTGTCTGTTGTATGATTTAAAAACAACGTTATCAAGTATGTAGGCCTTCTTTCTATGGTAAACACTGGTGAACAACACACAATGTGTACAAGAACAGTGTAATATACATATTCAAATACATAAACATTTTAGGTTTTTGGCTAAACAGATTTCATTCAACAGTAAAATGCATTACCCAATAATTGTGTGTTCCATGTGAGTATTGTGTTGTTAGCTTAGCCACATGCTAAAGGCAGATTACATCAATTGGGAGTCAGGTTTTCTGTAAACTTTCTGTGCAGTCTGTAGTTTTTTAGCAAGGGCGGAAAAATACTTGACACTGGAAACTTGTTGTGTCATGCCCGGTTTGGGCACAATGTGAGGCTTTATGCTTGTTGTGCTTCATGTTTGTTTTTGTCCTGTGTTGTCATATTACTCTGAGCAAAGAATGAACTGAATGCACACAAAATCCCTTTCTCCACCCCATTCTTCCACTTCCTGTGTCTTTTCTTGTGTCTCTGTTTCTCACCTCAGGCTCTGGATCCTTTATTCAGACCATTTCATAGTGTATTATATTCTAACACCGTCTTAAATTACTCATGTTGTTCTAGCCCGTTCTCCTTGTTATTCTTGTTATTTGCTTCTCTCTCTTTTCACGGAATGTCCTTTTCGTTACTTCTTTGTGTTTTGGACCTGTGGACGCTTGCTAATGGCTAAAAACTGTATTCAGAGAACCTTACTGGTTTGTGACTTATGGTTAAAAGGAGAAGGGAGACTTTGCCGTAAAAGTCCTTCTTAAAATACATTGGCTTGAGAAGTATAACTACATAAGATTTTAAAAATTCAGGGGTTTTTTGTTACCCTAAAAACACCCAAGTTGATTCAGATTCACAATTGTTTTTTCTTAAGGCATTTTAGGAGAAACATCTAAAACAAAAGTAAATACTTTAATTAAAAAACATAACTGAGAACCTCAGAGCTTTGAAATAGCAACAAACTTTTTCCACATCTATCTTTCTCCCTGATTTCCCAGGACTAAAATAGCCGCATTTGTCCCACCCAGTGCCGATGCCAGGTCTGGACCGGAGGCTCGCGGTGTGTGTGTGTGTGTGTGTAAGATTGATTGTAGGGACTCTCCGTTTAACTGGGCGTGAAAGTTTGTATATGTAATGTGTGCAGTTGTGAACAATATATGTAAACCCCTAAACAGGCACGCTCCTTTAATCTTAACTGTGCATACATAGGCATACATACGTCCCATTTATCAGCAATATCTGAGTTTGCGTGTCCATTGGAGTGTAAGAATCCAAAAAAGTTTGTTCATTGTACACTTGCGCTTAAGAAGTGTGTGTGTGTGTGTGTGTGTGTGTGTGTGTGTGTGTGTGCTACCCCAGGGTTACGACTATTGTTCTGCTGATTTGGCCTGTGGAACCTGGGGTGGGACAACTGCATCCTGTCTCCACTTCCCCTTTCTCCTCTCCTCTCTTCTCTCTCTCTCTCTCTCTCTCTCTCTCTCTCTCTCAGTTCCCACAAATGCAGCTGAAATAACTGTTAGGACAGCCTGATCACTTAGTAAGGGTACATTGGGTCTTTTGGCTCAAACAGGCCGGTATACTTAAGGCTAGGGGCAAAATAAGTCATTGTCACCTCATTTAATTAAGTCCACACAGAATTACCACTTTTTCCACACCGGCTGTGAGGAAAAATCAGTGCAATTCTGCAAAAGTGATGTAAAGGTGTGTGAGGTGTATCATTGGCTGTGTTATTACAATATCATTTATATACTATTACAGTATTTATTTAAAAAAAATTATTTTAGTAATTTTATTATGTACTTTAATCATTTTTATTAGTTTTTTATTTTTCTATTTAGCTTTATTTTATTTTTATTTTTTTCAGTTTTAGTAATTTTAGTACTTCTACATACAATTATTTTTATTTCAGTTAATTGCCTAGGCAACATTTCTAATTTTTGTTGTATTTTAAGTTTATTTTTAATCAAATTTTTATATTTTATTTTCTTTCAGCTTAAATTACAGAAAAATATTTTTTTTATAGCTTTAGTGAGTGTTATTTTAGTGTCAATGATATACTATTATACTTTCTGTTCATATTTTAAATTAGATTTTATTTTAACATTTTCTGTTTTTCACTTTCAAGTTTTAGTATTTTTTGTGTATTTTTGTCATTTTAATTAGTTTTAGTTTATTTAATTGTAGCTTTTTCAGTACTGAAACTAAACAAAATGAGAAATGTTGCCTTGGCAACTAGCTAAAATAAATGTTTAATAATAAGTTATTTTATACTTTGTTGTAGTTTTAGTAAACTATGATAACCTTGGTTTTAGATTTAGTTAAAAATAACAATTGATCATTTGTGAAAATATAATGACTGTTTCCGAACAGGTTTCCCATACACTGCCAATCATTCATTACTCAGTAAAACAGGTATTCCTAAACCCATACTATTATTTGAACCAAATGACATAAAATAAACGTTATTTGATTATTTTGATTATTTATTACAAAGTCAGTGTTCAGGTCATTAACCTACAAAAGGCTTACTTATTGTTGCCTCTTATTAACCAAGTATTAGAGACAGTATCTCAACACTGAAAACAGCACATTTAAATATGGTAAAATGTGTTAGACACTGATAAAAGTTCTAGTTTTAGTGGTTGCTGAAAGCATTAAAATAGCCAAAATATTTAATAAGCAAGCATGCGATGGACAGGGGATGTGTGAATGACGGCTGTGGAAATCTCCTGAGCTTTCTGCGCTCATGGTTGCCACACAGGCCCAATTATAACAACCTCACACTCTCTTTTTCTTGTTGGTCTCTTGTTGTACCTTATACAGTAGATTGCAGCAGCAATGACGATGATGAGGAGCAGCATGCCCATGGCTATAAGGATCCCGGTAACAAGCAGCGGAGACGAGGAATCATCTTCTAGGGAAACAGAGAGAGGCAGACAGCCAGAGTGAGAGAGAGATGGTTTAAAAATGGAAAAAGGTGCGATAAAATCTCAAAAAAAAAATTGGCTTCGATCTACACAAATCAATAAAATGCCTTCTCAAACAAAACTCTAGGGCACAAAAAGTTGGGCACCAATAAATTACCACAACACTGAGCTGGCGCCTCTGACTACAACTTTTCTTACCGTCAGGCAGGGTCCGAAAGACGACAGCTTGACCGAAGCTGCCGTAGCCAGCCAAGGTGCGAGCACGGACCTGAACCTCGTACTGTGTCGCCCTGCGCAAGTCACTCAATACGACCTCGTTGATATTGCTCTCCATATAATGACAGGAGTTCTCCTCAGAGCCGCGCTCCTGTCAAAAGAACAAACACCAGTAGCTTCTATTAAAATCATTTGATTAAACCCATTGAATCATTTACTATAACCAATAAGAGGTAAAGAGTGTAACTAAGACACTTATTTTTATTAATTATTACGTATTGCTGTTACTTATTATGGAAATAAAATAATTTTAAAGAATATACATAAGTGCAATTAAATGAAAATGCATTGTAGTTTACATTTTTATTAAATGTAATTAGCTGAACTTCATAATTACTGCTATCACCTGCTATTAAATGCAATGACAAGAATTTATGGTAGACTAAAATATACTTTAATGATATTATTATTGATTGTACACATTTGTAATGAAGTAGATGCATTCTGGTACATTTAAAATATATTAACTTTAAATGTAATATCGAATGACAGTTAAATTACAATTAAGTTCTTTACATGTGCTTTATTATGTCAGTCAACACATAAAAACAAGTGTACTTCTTTAAAGCACCACAACATATTATTAAAACAATGATTTAAAATGTACTTTAATTTGACCCTTTTTAAAAGTGTAGTTTTTTAAAATACAGATTTTTTGATTTCTATATAGAATAGAATAAAGAATATAGATTTTTTTTAAAGATTTGAAGTACATTACCAGTGCACATTCAATACAATTGAGCACACTTCTAGTATATTGTAGTGTATAGTGTAGTATAGACAACTATAGTGTAGTAATTTACCTTCTCACAGTAGCGTAGCTGGTACTGTAGGATCCTGTAGTGTGATTGGGTCGGTGTGTTCCAGTGCAGCGTCAGGCTGGATTCTGTGGCTGTGACCTTCCTCAAACCCGACACCAGTACAGGAACTATACAACACACACAAACACACAGATACACAGACACAAGCAATTAACACACTCAACTAAAACAACAACTTTCGTTCATATGCACCTTCACTGTCTCTGTGTCTCACCATTGGGGCTGGTGGTGATGTTGATGGTTTCCCCCGCGTGCCCCTGCTGGCTCAGAGGAGAGACCCCATTGAGGGCCATCACGGTAAAGCTGTAGGTGGTGTGAGGTCGGAGACCCCAAATGCTCACACGCCGGCCCTGGATCCCAGTCTGGGACGGGCGGTAATTCACACCATCCCCGCATGGTACGCAGGGGCCCGAGCACATTCGACACTCCACGCTGTAAGTGAGGTCCGAACGGCCCCCGCTGTCTAACGGTTCGCTCCACTCCAGCGTGAGAGAGGTGTCATTGACCTGGGGAACAGGGCTGCGCGGGGACGAGGGCGGACCTGAACAGGACAACAAGCAAAGGACGTTTGAATTATGGCTACAGTTCATTCATCTGCATGACATATCTGTAATACCCAGAATGCAACATAAAAACCAGAATAGTCAATGTAGACCACAAGAAGTGGGAAAGCAGACTAGTACGGGATTAGAAGAAGACAAAGAGAGGAGAGTTTAACCATGTAAAGCCTGATATATGAAATCAGTCAGAAAAATCAAAAAAAAATTATTTGCATGTGTTTTTTGATGCATCAGCTTATTTTATGGAGCTCATATGAGGAAAAAAGACCTCAGTTTTATTCAAAAACATGCAATTTGGTGCAGATGCTGATATTAATATGGCCAAAAGGGAAGATGAAATTCTGATAGCTTGTAATGTAAATCAATGGGATCTTCAGTATAACAGACTACTTACATAAAATGCATACAAATATCATTTGTCACTCTTTATCTCTCAATAATAGTAAGATGATGTTTAAATTCTTAGTTTTATGGTCAAAGCTCTGTAGTTTTCAGTGTGGGGCAAAACATATGTTCCTCAAAAGCCTGATCATACGTATTTGATACTCACATTTTAACATACGTTTTCTAAAAATGAAGGTTGCTTCAGGAAATGTTAATCTTGAAATATTGCTGACAATATGACATTTATTCTTATACCTACTTCATAAAAATCAGTAAAGATTTCACAGTAAAAAGACCTTCCAATCATGACCTGAAGGGGGATGCATTTAGAAAGATACTAAAATGCCTTTTACTTGCTAAAAAAAGTAATCAATCAGATGACAGATAAACTATCAATCAGATGACAGAAGTCGTAGCAGATGTGTAAAACATGTTTTTCAGCAAATATCAAATATGCTTATCAACTATGATCCAGTAGGCTTTATATGGTTGAGGGATGAAATAATTTCAAACTCCTGAAAGGAGCTGTACTCACGTGTGCAGGGTATATCTGGACTGTCGGTAGAGGCACGGTAAAAACCAGGTCGACACACACAGGAGGCAGATCCCGTCTCTGAGGTGTGACTGGAGTCAGGACACATAGAACACGGGCCAGGACCAGATCCCATCTTAAAATGACCCACAGGACATGCTGGACAGAGAGAATGAGACATAGAGTTACATAAAAAAAACAGTAGAGTATGTTGTGTTTTGTATGCTAGTCGTGAGTATAACTCGCTAATTGTCACATGACTATTCTGGTTTGATAGTTAAACCAGCATTATCCAGCATTAACCAGTCTGGACCACCATAGTCTTTTCAGTACAACAGAGCAACAACAGGTTTTGTGGGAATGAGTGCTGTATTATCATTAAACAAACACACTTTCTCATCAAATAAACACACACACACACACACACACACACACACACACATTCTTTCCTCTCTCTCAAGAACTTGATGTCTTAAGCACAAACCTCATTTGTCCTTTTGCATCAACATTTAAACAATCATTTAGACAACAAATCCAAACATGTGCTGGTGTCTATTTCAGTTGATGATAGTTTGATTCAGGATATAAACCGCTGCTGAATCTCTGTGTGGCAAAGTCCGGTGTATGATATGAAATATGATCATGTTCTTCTGCATGTTTAGCTATTAAATCACTTGATTATAGCCTCGCACAAACACACACTTTCAGCAGATAAAACCCACACGCATGCAGATCACCCATGAAACTTTAGTAGTCTTTTTCTCTGACGTGACATACACACAACACTACACACATACAGGCACACATATACACACAAACACAAACACAAACACACACACACACACACACACACACACACCCGCCTATGAACGAGCAAATCAGAGTCTCATGAGACAGGAAAAGACGGGTTTACAGACAAGTTTCCCTGCCACCAGTTTCATTTCATAATCAGTTCTCCACAACCCCCGTATTGATGGAAACACATCTGGATTTGATTAACATCAGTTTCACTCAGACCAAAACATGTGGTCTGAATTATCCTCCTAGTTAAAGCGGCTTTACACTGGTTTGTGTGTGTGTGTGTGTGTGTGTGTGTGTGTGTGTGTGTTTGTCATTTGAAACGTAATGAATGTCTGTGAATTTACTCGCAGAAGAATAAAGATCTTCAGGCCTCTGGTGGTTTTACAAACATAAAAATGATATTACTGTTGACATCCATATAAGTGGCTTGTGTTGAGGATGTGTACTATGGATGGACAGATTAAGAAATGTATCAGTTATGAATCTATACCATTTTTAAACAAAATGGTACAGTACCGTTCAGAATTTTGGGGTAGGTACAATTTTTTTTTTTTGAAAGAAGTCTCTTCTGCTCACCAATGCTGCCTTTATTTGATGAAAAATATAGTAAAATAGTAAAACTGAAAAATATTATTACAACTATTTAATAGTAATAAACTATATAAAACAACATAAACAAAAAAAACATTTTTCTATGTAAACATATTTTAAAATGTAATTTATTCCTGTGACGCAAAGCTGAATTTTCAGCATCATTACTCCAGTCTTCAGTGTCACATGATCCTTCAGAAATCATTCTAATATGTGACCCTGGACCACAAAGCCAGTCATAAGTGTCAATTTTTCGAAATTGAGATTTCTACATAATCTGAAAGCTGAATAAATAAGCTTTCCATTGATGTATTGTCTGTTAGGATAAGACAATATTTGGCAGAGATACAACTATTTGAAAATCTGGAATCTGACGGTGCAAAAAAATCAAAATACTTGAGAAAATCGCCTTTAAAGTTGTCCAAATGAAGTTCTTAGCAATGCATATTACTAATCAAAAATTAAGTTTTGATATATTTACGGTAGGAAATTCACTAAATATCTTCATGAAACATGATTTTTACTTAATATCCTAATGATTTTTGGCATAAAAGAAAAATGGATAATTTTGACCCATACAATGTATTTTTGGCTATTGCTACAAATATACCCCAGCGACTTAAGACTGGTTTTGTGGTCCAGGGTCACATATGACGATTCAAAAACAGTTGTGCTGCTTCATATTTTAAGCATTTATTTCAGGATTCTCTGATGCAAAGAAAGTTCAAAAGAACAGAATTTATTTGAAAAGTAACATTGTTAATGACTTTACTGTCACTTCTCATCAATTTATTGCATCCTTGCTGAATTAACAAAAAACAACGTACTGACCTTAAATCTTACAGAACAGTAGTGCATATAACTTGTAAGTACCTTTGCTCAAGGCAAATTTGTGTTTCATAGACACACACACTGATTTTAATCCCATCCAAATTGAACATGTCTGTTTTTCTCGCACAACCTCAGGAAAATATTACTGAGCAAATTACTTTTTTTTTGCAAACTTTATGGGTTGGTGGTCCTGCGAATGCTGCTGGCAGTCCAGCTGACGTTAAAAGAAAATTACATCGATACAGTGAGTGAGATCGCTGAAACTTCTCAGAGCAGCGTTAGGTGCAATCCTTATCTTATTTCATTTCTTTCCGTAATTATATACATAATTGTATAATTACATAATTAGTTAACTGGGTTTCGTGAGGCTCACATTCAGAACACATGATTGTCTATAACACCCAGATCTAGACAACAGAAACTCCTTTCATAGTAGCAACTACAAATAGTTCAAACCCATCAAAATGTACATTATGATTATCTTTATAATGCATTATACATAAAGGCTTTAAGTTAACAAAAACACTATTACACTACTGTTACAAAAGATTTCTGTTTCAAATAAGTGCTGTTCTTTTGAATTTTTTATTCATCAAAGAGCAATACTTTCAGTACTGATAATAATCAGAAAAGTTTCTTGAGCAGCACATCAGCATATTAGAATGATTTCTGAAGGATCATGTGATACTGAAGACTGGAGCAATGATGCTGAAAATTCAGCTTTGCATCACAGGTATAAATTACATTTAAAATCTATTCAAATAGAAAAATTGTAAAAAAAAAAAAAAAATATTTCACAGTATTACTGTTTCCACTGTATTTTTGATCCACTAAATGCAGCCTTGGTGAGCAGAAGAGTCTTCTTTCAAAAACCATTTAAAAATCTTACCAACCGCTTTATACTGTGCCATAACATCACTGGTTCAACCACAGTAGTTTCACAATTAACAAGAAGAGATTGTACATGTGTGAATCATTAGTTGGAGTCATTAGTACCATTCACCACACCCACACACACTTCTTGTCTGGCCTCACAGTCCTTCACCTGTGACCCCGTGACCACACACTCTCCATTCGGCCTTTCACCTGCCCAATAAACTGCAGTATTCTCTTTTTTCTGCCTTTCTTTCTTTCTCTTTTTCTCTCTGCCCATTGGTCATGTCATTAGAGTGCCTTTGTACTGGACACATCCCTGCCCGCAGGCGCCACTATTATGGCTTTGCGCTGCCTTTGTGTGTGTGGGTGTGTGAAAGAAAGGGATGAACAGCAGATGTAGTGTGTTTGAGTGGATGAATGCTGAGTAAGTTATTGAGTGTGTGTGTGTGAACTCCAGGGGTTCACGCCCACAGAAAGCACAGCTGCAGTGTTTAACAGACGAGTACAGCCTTTAACACTCACACACACACTCACCCCACCCATTGCAAAAAACTTCATTAAAGAGCTGAAGTCATATTTGAAAACTGGGAGGATTCGGACTGATCCACTCCACTGAGAGATGGCGATTACATGAATTAAAGTAGATCAGTCGTGTCCTTAAATGAATTTTCCCGGGTAAATCCTTTTCCCGGTCAACCTACACACATGCAACATATGCTGCCGATTATCACAAAAAATCATTTTGAGTCACTGAGCGTTGTAAAAATTAAGGAAAACGTGTTTGTAGTCATGAAATTACAATGGAATTTGAACCTGGGGGTTTAAAAATTTATTTTATGTTTTATGGGCATGAAGTTGCATTGTCAATTTGAAGATGATGAACAGATGATCTGCATTACAATAATTCCAGATTTTGTCTCATGCGAACATATGTACAATTTGTGTTTTAGTTTCTCTTTTGAAACAATGACAATTAAATAAGTTATGTATATTTATTCCGGAGCTGTATAATTGCCTACTAGGCTTCCATTGTAAATTAATGTAAACGTGCTTTCTTCACAAACTGAGGCACGAGTTGAAATGATTTTCTGTCACAATCAAAAGCATATATGTACACTATTTCAAAAGCCTGGGGCCGGATTCTTTTTTTATAAATAAAATTAATAAGTTTATTCAGTAAGGGTACATTAAATGAATGAAAAGTGACAGTAAAGACATTTATAATGTTACAAAGGATTTCTGATTTCTGTTCCTTTGAACTTTCTCATCAAAGAATCTGGATATAGCAGCAACTGTTTTCAATATTGATAATAATAGGAAATGTTTCTTGATCAGTAACTCAGCATATTAGAATGATTTCTGAAGGATCATGTGACACTGAAGACTGAAGTACTGATGCTGAAAATTCAGCTTTGATCACAGGAATAAATGACATTTTCAAATATATTCACATAGAAAATTGTTATTTTAAATTGTAATAATATTTTACAATATTATTGTTTTTACTGCACTGAAATGCAGCCTTTGAGAGACTTCTTTCAACAACATTAAAAAGAAAGAAATAAAATAAAATAAAAATAAGATTTTTAATCTTGCCAATCCCAAGCTTTCTAAAGCTAGCGTATGTCTTATCTATGTCGCTGTGGTCTTCAAAAGATGGCAGTCATAAATGCAATCACACTGGAGGTCTTGTGACCCAAAATATCAGCCACATTGAAGACTAACATTTATCAGAAAGGCAATTAATATGTCATCTGTGAGCATGTCACAATGATCAAAGACTGGTGATTTTGCCCTTTGATAAAAGAACGCTTTTGCAATTTGTCTGAACGTGACGTGTACTCTGTGCACCAGCTTAAGTCGCTCTGGATAAAATCATACGGTATATGCAGAAATGTAAATGCACCTCGGATGCAAAGAACTGTAATGTAATAGGGAATGAAAATGTGTCCAGCTGTAGGACACTGATGAAATACACCGTAATCCTCTCTCCTGCGAGCGTCTCCACTTCCTGTCTCTTTCCTCTAGTCTGAACGGCTTTTCTGTGAGACCTTCATCTCACCTCTTTCGCTCTGCCTTGCGTTCAGTCAATGTTTTCCCTCCTTCTCAAGTGTCACTGTCTTTATCTAATTCAGTCCCATCTGTCCTTTACTGTCTCTCTGGGCTCTTATCAGTGTTGAAGTTGCAGCCGCTGTCAGTATAAACGTCTTCAAGACGTACTCTAAAGGTAGAATAGCAGTATGTTTGCGTGTGTGTGCAAAATATTCTGTCTCTGAGGTTCATATATTTGTGATAGTACGTATAAAGATGGAAGTTTATGTTCAGAATGGTTTGCTTTCTGCCGCATACTGGGCACAGTAAGAAACTGTTTTGTATGCATGGAAAACCCGGCTGACCAGCTACATTTGTCAAAATGTGTATCATTGAACCAGAGCACACTGTGTTTGACACTCTATCCACAATGCAATGTGCTCAACCTGACCTTCTATTTTCTATGGGACAAACTGGATGTAAGCTGTGAATTTATTTTATATCTTGGTTCATTATTTTATCAGACTGTGTTAAAAATGTAAAACAACAGTATATATTTGCAACATAATTAACACCACTGTTAGTTAACAGTCGATATCGAAACTGAAAATGCTCCACTTTTTTTTTTTTTTTTTGTATTAATAGGTTTGTAATGTTACATAAGATTTCAATTTCAAGTGCTGTTATTTTAAACTTTCTATTCATCAAAAATCCTGAAAAACTCATATTTTGTTTCAAATATTAAGCAACACAACTGTTTTCAGCATTAATAATAATATTAAATTTTTCTCAAGCAGCAAATCAGCATTTTAGAACGACTTCTAAACACCATGTGACACTGAAGACTGGAGTAATTATGCTGTAAATTCAGCTTTGACTTACATTTGAAAAAATACTCACATTTTAAATTTTGATAATATTTCACAATATTACTGTTTTTACTGTATCACGTCAATGCAGCTTTGATGAGCATATAAGACTTTTTCAAAAATACAAAAACCCCAAACTTTTGTTTAAAATGCTTCTCCAAAGTACTTCAAAGAATACAATTTATGTCACATTATAGAAGCGCAATATATTAAGCATATCAGAATGAGATGTAATGAGTGCAATTATATTCCATGATATTTAAACAGCACTGCAAGACACAAAGAATTTTTCAGCGTAGTTTCATTTAACTGAAATTTGGCTATATCTTTGGCTCCAGCTCATCGGTTTCACAAAGAGCTCCAATTAGCTTCAGAGAAGCCCATTCTATTCTCACTCACCTCTACACTCCAGCTCTCCATGGCTGGCCTCGAAGCCCGACAGGCAAGTGCAGGTGGTGGTGGGCTGGTCCACCCACTGTCCATCTTCTCCACAGAACATCTTAGGCGGTCTGGGATTGGGTCCAGGCTGTGCTGCGTTGGCCACACACTGGCCCACTGCCTCCTGGACCAGCGAGCGTGGAACTGTCTCTGGGAAGACGGAGAGTGAGCGTGTGAGAGCCGGACACTTCTTAAAGAAGACGCGCACGGATAGAAGGGCCATGCACGCGCCCTGGGCCTGGAACGCCAAGTAGAATCCACGTTTGGTCAAAGGGCCCAAACGCAGCGTTTTGACATTAAACTTCTTCTCGCCACCTTTACGCAGCAGGAAGTCCGCGGCCACTGTATCGACCTAAAGGAAACAGAGATACGAGAAACTGGTGAGATCCAGAAAAGAGAAAAATGACTAAGGTGATCTTTTACATTTAGATTTTTCCCTAAATGAGACTAAATGACAAAATCCTCAACTGGCCTCATATATATATATATACTCATAAAATTGAGCCTTTTTCTTGATCTCACATCACCTCTAGAGATTTCAACAGTATCTCAAACTGTACTCAGATCAACTCAAGCCAGAGATCTCAATGTAATCTCTTTATAGAGTTATAATTTCACTGTACCCTAGAAGCGCACTTAATTTTACTGATTGTGCATTTGTAATGTGCTTTTTTAAAATAAAAAAGTACTTACAGATATTATGATATTAATGAAATAAAAGGGCACTTAAGTGTACACAGAATACACTTTCATGATTGTAAGTGAACTTTCTAAATATATAAAAGCTTTTCTTTAAAGTATATTTTAAATCACTGTTTTAATAATCTTTTGTCATGCTTTATAATGTACACATTTTTACATGTTGACTAAAATACTAAAGAACATTTAAGGTACTTGATAATGTTAACTGCACTGTGTTATTTGATATTACATTTAAAGTTAATGTACTAAATTTCAACTTCATTATGTGTAATTACAAATATATTTAAATACTTGACACAAGTTTCAGTAGAAATGACAATAAAGTACATTTAATTTATTTTATCACAAATGTTGACATTACACTTTAACCATATTTCAAAGACAATAGACATAATTTTGAAATTATATATAAAGATGTGCGTAAGTCCTTAAGAAGTGGGTCAAAAAAGCACTCTAAAGTTCAGCGAATTGCATTATATATAATTCTATAAAACAATTTCATGCAATTTAATGCAATTAAGTGTCTGAAAAACAGCTTAAATAAGATTAGATTTTTAAAAGTATGCTAATGTGTACAATGGTATGTCTACAAATATTATGTTTGTATCTTTTTAATTTCTCCAAAAAAAAAAAAAATTAGAGAGAAACGTTTGAGACTAAATTGATATATGAGTTAGATATAACTGAAATCTATCAAATTTTCTCTTTTTTATGTAATTTTGCATGTGTGCACCTTGGTATAGGGGTTCTCCATCCACGCAGGGTGGGTTGCTGTCGCGTCATCTGTGTCACTCTCGTAGTAGTAAAGGTTAAAGGTCTCTTTGCAGGATCGGTGGTGCGTGCTCCGCGATGAGCATTCGATCATGGTGAAGAGCAGCTCCACATACACCTGCGATGCCCCTCGTCGCTCGATAAGCTTGCTTCGCAGCCAGTGACTGGACGAGCCGTCGGCCTGGCAGATCTGATAGGTCCTCACACTGTTGTTCTCCTCATCTAGACCGCTGATCTCCTCCCACTGCACATAGAGTAGAGACACGAAAACCGATTGGTTAGTTGAGATCAGCTGTGATAATATACAGCCTTCACTGAGCTTTTGCTCTATATGTAGGGTCAGACGCTGGAGCTGAAGGTCTCACCTCAGGTTTAGAGCGAGAGTATGTCGTCCACTTCAGATCTGATGTCTCTGTCTTTGTATTCATCAGGACCTCTGTCAAACACACGTTAGAGAGAACAGTTTGTTAAAAAAATTAACAAATCAATAAAAAAAGAGATCACAGTCTATTGCACAGAATGTGTACATGTAGTGTACTTCAAACTTCTGTTGAGGACAAAACAAGATATTCTAAAGAATGCTGGTAACCAAACAGGTAGCAACTGACTTCCATGCTATTTTTTCCATACTATGGAAGTCAATGGGACCATCAAAATGTTTGGTTACCAATATTCTTCAAAACAGTTTTTTAAAGAAGAAAGAAGCATATACAGGCATTTGTAGTATAAACTTAAAAGTATATAAGTAAAAGTATTAAAAAACTGTACTTATATATGATATAATATTAATACAGTAAAAAGCCACTTAACTGTACTTAAAGAGAGATACTTTCAATACAGTTTCTTAACAAACTTAAAGGGATAGCTCACCTAAAAAAAAATTAAATAAAAAAAAAAAGCTATTTTAAAGAATGTGGGTAACCAAAAAGTTGTTGGTCCCCATTTACTTCAATAGAGTGGAAAAAACATATGGAAGTCAATAGCTACCATCAACTGTTTGGTTACCAACATTCTTCAAAATATCTTATTTTCTGTTCAACAGAAGAAAGAAATTCATACAGGTTTGGAACAAATTAAGGGTGAGTAAATGATGAAAGAATTTTCATTTTTGGGTGCACTTCCTTTAAAAAGTGCACTTAAATAATATTTTGTCATGTTTTAAAGAAGTACACTTATTTTGATATGTAGACATACTAAAACACATTTAAAATAAAGGATTATAAACTGCAGTGTGTTATTCAATATTACATTCAGTCCTCATGATGCTTTTTAACTAGTGTGGCTTCACCAGCAAGATTTGCTCAGTCAACCACAGCATTTGTTTTTGCTGGTTCACTAGCAAAAGCAGCAGCGACCATTAAAACCCATGGAAATTCATGCAGATCTGCTGTTTTTTCAGCATGGTATGACACGGCAACATCTGAGCAATGACATTTTTCCTTTGAGCGCACAGAGGGCAAGGGAAGTTCCCTGAGGTTCGATGCTTTGGTTATCAAATCATGGCCAGCAGAAGCTTTAGCAAAAACAAATCTAAAAACTATGGGCGTTTTTCTCTCTCATACCGACTTGCATAGCTGCAGTATCCCACAGGGAAACCGACGGACATGGGAACAAGGGCACAACCTAATTTTACACTCGCACACATATACAGCGACAATACGAAATCACTGAATGATGAATGAATAAATGAATGATGGTCATTTAATTTCCAGTGAACTTCCTTTCATCCATTTCCTCTTTCTCTCTCTCTGCTCTTGATTGCATTTTTGCTTGAACTGGCTGTTGGTCATTATTTATTGATGGTGGTGATGGGTTTTAATCAGGCATTCATTCAGTCACCCCCTCCAGACTTCCGTGCACATATCTGGCCCTGGGGTTCTTGCTATGGGAGCTGCGCTGGTCATGTGACCACCCGAAGCCACCGCACGGTTCAAACTGGCTCCAATCACAAAGATCCTTTGATCTAAAAATACTACCACAGAATATATTTTTCTCTCTCTCCTGCCGTTATTTGTTCAAACTCCTTTCTTATCCTTGTCTCTAAGGAGGAACACCTTTATTGCTCTTTTTTGCATGTGCTTTTCCCATGAGTGTTAGAGTTTAGCATACAGAGATGGAATCGATGTGTTTCTGTCTGCCTGTATCTGGGTCGAGACTTGTCTTGGGGAACGGAAGCTTTCTGCTGGTTTATACCTCAGAACAACATCAATGACATGAAGAAAAAGACGTTGTTTAAGCGCAAATGGTCTCATGGAGAACACTGGTTATGTTCCGAATGGATATTAGACATTGTGCAGTATATACTTTATAATGTCTAGCATGTAAAACAGTCAACAATTTCAAACTTTAGTGTGCTACATTGCCATTACATGACATCACTACGATGTACATCTGATTGCTGATTGGCTTGCAGTTGGTTGTAAGAAAGGGGCAGAGTTTAAGCAGACTAAGTGATTGGAGAAATCCTGCATATGTCACCAGAGAGAAGTCTGTCTTTTCGCTGGAAGATTCAGTTATGAGGTCAAAAAAAAAAAAAAAAAATCTAACTTATGCATGGATGAATAGTTCATTATATCAATAAGAAGCATTTAAAAGAAACAGATATGGCGAATTTCCATTTTATGCCAACTTAAAACCCAGTTTCATGTAAAATGTCTTTACTTTTGGCAATTCGATCAAATAATATATATTAATAATAAAAAAAAAATAAAAAAAATAGCTTGTCACAACAGTTTGTCACACTGAAAAAATAAACTAAAAAATAAATAAACAAATTAAAAACTAAGGCTACGTTCACACTGTCAGTTTTTGGGATTGACAACCACATTTTCTGTACAGGTGTGAGTCTCAAAATGTCCCGTTTACACAGTAACTTACAGTAGCGTTTCGAATGCTGTCTGTATGAACGAGCAACGGGAACAAGCCCGTATTCGTTAAAGTAACCATAGAAACAGTGACCAAAGTAAAATCAAAGATGGCGACGTCCATAAAACTTAAAGTCTCATATCACTTTCTGACACGACAAGAGTCCAATCGAGCTGTGAGTTCTTCCGTCAAATCTTCATTCGTGACAGACAACTAGTTGTCCAGTCCTGTTCCGTTCACACAGCGCATGTGTTCTGAGAATGCGGTTGTCACGCCCGAAAATAACTGTACTGTGTGTGAACGTAACCGTATTCTGCTGCTGTGTGAACGTGGCCTATAACTTAATAAAAATTTATTATTTAAATTTAAAAACTGTTATTGTTTGAAATAAACATTATGTAAAATACAATAAAATATTTTTAAAAATGTACTTATTTCATAATTTTATTTCTCATTTTAGTTGAAGTGCTAAAATAACTCCAACTAAATAAATACTACACAGACATATTAAAAATCTAATAAAATGGCAAAAGCTCAATAAAATGACAAAAAATGAAAACAGAAAATATAAAAATGAAGCAGAAATTTTAAATAAAATTTTAACAAAAACTTTAATAGTATGTAATAATATGACAGTAGACTCTGGTTGTATATTCAGCAAATGTATGAATTCATCCAGGTATTTTGTGTGTACAGAAACTAGTATGAGTAGTACAGTAGTACACCACTGCAACACACCCGGTGAGCCTCTATCTGTATGCATCTGGGTCGGAACTTGTCTTGGGGACTGGAAGCTTCCTGTTGTTGATTTTCACATCAGAATCGCATCAATATTCAAAATAAAAATCAAGAATCGTTATTTGAGCATGCAGGGCCTCAGGGAGAACTCTGGCATGTGCTCTTTCTCACACCTCCACACGCTCCTCCCTAACGCCATCCATCTTCCAGACATTTCTCCCTCTCGCTTTCATTATTCTCCCCATCACTTTTGCTTTTCCTTCTTTCAAATTTCACATTCCTTTCTTGCCATCCATCCGTTTCCATTTCTCTTCTCAATAACTCCATATGTCCCCGTCACACTCTTTATCTCTCCGCGCTTCCCTCCATCCCTCTCCCGCCTCTGATGTGGAGAGGCTGCGGCCGGCTGATAACCACCGTCCAGCTCGGAGAATCAAAGCGAGCGGCGCCGGGAGGCCGGAGGGGAGGATGAAAGCGGGATGAGAGGGGAAGAGTGCCGGGCTAGGGAGGACACAGGGCAGGAGCTTTTGGAGATGAGAGCAAAAAAATAAGGGAGCGAGAGAGAGAGGGATGAGACAGGACAGATTTCTGACGGTGATTTCCCACTGTGAGTTTTGCGCCGAGTTCAGAGGGAAAACAAATTACAGACTCATCTACATTAAAATGCACATGCACACATACAGGTGAATCTCATGAAACCTGTCGAGAACATGCCCAGGTCATATTTCACCCCGAAAAAATAAAAAATAAATTATATGTTGCATAAAAATCATGAAGCTTTTTTTTGCATTGTGAGATTTCCATGAAAATTACTTTGCCCCCAAACTGTCATTTGCGTAATTTATAAAAAATACTTACTATATCATTTTGTTATCATTACTATTATCATTAATATAACAAAAAACAAATATTAATATTAATATTAATAACTCACTACTACAATATGATATGAATCAGGGTTATTATTGCTAAAGAAAACTAAAACGTTGTTCATTTAAGCTGAAATAAAATTAAATATTAATATTTTTAAAAATTCATTTCACTTTCAGATTTTTTAGTTTAAGCAATTTCTAACTTGAAATAAATAAAAACAGGAAAAAATACAACTAAGTAAAAAAAAATTAAAAATAAAAAGTAATATTTAAAAAAGACAAAAGCACGTAATAAAATTAAACAAAAATTAAAATGAAAACCATAAACATAAATACTGATTAATTCAAAATGTGAATAAAAATTATAATAGTATAGAAATAATATTAAAATAACACTGTTGTGAATGCATAATGAATTATATTTAGTTTTTATAGTTAATAGTACTATTTTTGTTATTGTATTTTGCTATATATTCTCAAACTGTATAATAGAAATGGAAATAACCCAAAAGTAAAAATTCTGAATGCATAAATCCTAATGGTCCTAAAATAAAATGAAATAAAATAAAAAAAATTTTTTATTAATTTATTTTCCTGTTGGTATGAATTATGACCTGGAGATTCATCCATGAAGTTTGTGTGTATGAACACCAGGTTAGTGAGGACTACGGTGTGTGATGTGATAGATTATGGTCTGCTACGGTGTGTGTGTGTGCCTGTATGTAATTACAGTGGTCTATATCCTGCTGTCTACTCTATCATTACTTATAATGGGGCAGGAAAAAGTGTGTGTTTCTCCTTACGGCTTGTCTCAAAAAATAGGTTAGACACAGTGAGACTCTAAAATTGACACCAGGATTATCACTCACCTGACACACACACACACACACACACCTGCACATCTGTCCGTGAGTCTCTGGCCTGATATCATCAGCAGCGGCCCCTGTTCTGATGGATTAGGCTCCCGATGGGCAATTTCTGTCCGAGCCTGTTTTTTTTGACCCGTTTAATGCAGTGATCCCGTTTAGACACACTGTACAGCATAAGCTCTTACACGAAATCTTACCTAAATGCACGTCAGTGATAAACCTGCAGCAAATTCACAAGTGAGACTCTTTTATATCTCAGCTGGGTCTCCTAGGAAGCAATGAGGTTAAATGGAGCGTTAATGGTGTCTTCAAGTCGAATTTTGAGGAAAAGATCCTAATAATCTCGTGTGTGAGTTTCAGAGATCTTAATGTCTCAAACTATACTCAGATTTGCCAAAATGCCATGTCTGCAATAAAATATTAGAAATTTTAAATAAACATTTGTCATCAAATTCGACCAAGTTATATGAGCTATTTTATCTAGACAATACAATACGCTTTGAAAGAGCAATATAATGTTCCAGTGAGTTAGAAAATAAAAGGTAACTTGAAGCTATCGTGACAACTTTGCCCAGGTGTGCTCACTAATATTCAAAAGCATTATTCAAAAAGCTTTTGAAAAAAGTCTCTCCTGCTCACTAAGGCCATGTATGTTCAATTAAAAATACAATAAACAGTAATATTTTGAAATATTATTGCAATTTGAAAGAACCGTTTTCTATTTGAATAAAATGTCACTTATTCCTGGGATGCAAAGCTGAATTTTTCAGCATCATTTCTCTAGTCTTCAGTGTCACATGATGCTTCAGAAATCTTTTGCTCAAGAAACATTAATTATTATTATCAATGCTGAAAACAGCTGTGCTGTTTCATGTTTTCGTGGAAACCATTACTAATCCGGATTCTTTAATGAATAGAAAGTTCAAAAGAACAGCATTCCTTGTTGAACAGAAGTATTATTTCTTCAAAACTCTAACTGACCCCAAACGTTTGAATGGTAGTGTGTGCGTGTGCGTGTGTGTGTGAACAGTCTGATATCTCCTGACTTTTATTATATGAATAATGGCAAATGTGACTCTGTATTTGTGTCTGAGCATGTCAGCATGTAAAGACGTGTTTATGAGCGTCTCGTTTGTTTCTCACCTCTGCAGGGAAAGTATGAGTGTTTGTCTGCTTCACGTTTCTGTCTCATTTATGTCTGTCTTCTGTATGAGTGTGTGTCTAGAAAAGCTCAGTGGAAAATTGTATTGTTCAGAGGTTGCTTTTCAACACTGGGGAAATTAATGGAGTTCTCAAAATAATTCATTAAAATAGCTTATCATTTTTATAATCGAGCAGGACAATTGTTGCTATACAGTAAACTGCTGATATAAAATAAAACAAGCTCATTTAGTCCTAGGAGATTTTGATAAGCAACGTCTCAAAGTTCTAATCAAACTATCCAGACATTGGTATTTTGCGAGATGTCACCAAAGCTGAAGACGATATTGTGAAATGACTAACCCTCTACTTAATCTTATAGATATCTTAGAAAAACAGTTGAGAGATTTAGTTAGATTTTTTTTCTTACAGGAATCTTGATTGTAAATCACACACTGTGGTACGTGACCTTGAGCTGATATCATGCCTTGAGTGCTTCCTGTGTGCACTCCAAACCTCTTTAATTATAGACACATCCTCACTTTCTCTCAAAGGTAAATGACAGAAGACCACCACCGGGCTACAATTAGTCTTTCACTTTAATTAAGAAAAAGAGACAGTGCCAATTACTGAAAAAGAGAGAGAGAGAGAGAGAGAGAGAGAGAGAGAGAGAGTGAAGGGAGGGGGAGGGATGGAAAATGGAAAGGGGGTGAAAAAAGGAGGCCAAGGAGAAAGAGTGGCAGAGGGGAGATGAAAGGGAAAACAGGGATTAGGACGAGATGGATGGAGATGAACAGATAGTGAAGAGAGATGAGCATTTAATTTGAGTACTGTAGCGTGACGGCAAGTTTGTGTGTCTAATGGTTTATTACCGAAGCACACCTGGACTACAGATGCTTCTATTAGGAATGTACAAAACCACACACTTGCAAAATCGCTGGAGATCAAAACGGACCATATTTACTTTCTCTGTAAACTTTTTGTGAACAATTCATCTGTACACAACAAGTTGTTCCAAAGAAAACAAAAGTTCATCTTTGTAATCTTTCATCAAGTGCGATAACGTATTCAGCCTCTCAAACGACTTTCTGTTCTGGCTAATATCATACAGCCCTCTTATTTTTCATTCCCTCCGACCACCAGACTACATTCATATGTAACACCCATTTTTCACATTTCAATCAGTTTATGACGCATAAAGTCCTGGCCTACAGTTTTTCTTGTTGAATATTTTATTCCACTGTCAGATAACAGAAGTACCCTTGTAAACAAGTACACGTTACACTTTTTGATTAGCGTACTTTTGAAAAGAGTTCTTATTACGGAAATAATATATTTTTGGACACCTAATTGCATGTTAATTACAATTAAAAAAACACTTATTGTAGTTTAAATTTACATTAAATGAAATTATCTGAACTGCTATTTTGACACACCTAATTACATCTTTATATGTAATTTAATAAGTATTACTGCTGTTGTCTTTGAAATATGGTTAGCTGAATGTACTGACACGCCTCTTTATAAACCAAAATATACTTTAAATGTTCTATTGAAACTACGGCATGCATTTAACATTTTTGTACACTTTTGTAATGATGAAGTTGCAATTTAGTACATTTAAAATATATTAACTTTAAATGTAATATCAAAAAACACACTACAGTTAAATTATAATCAAGCACTTAACGTGTTTTAGTATGTTAGTCAACACATCAAAGTTAGTGTACTTTTTTAAAGCATGACAAGATCACTAAAACATGGTTTAAAATATACTTTAAAGCAAAATTTTAATTTGACATTACAAAGTGCACATTAGAAAGTGCATTAAGAAACATAGTCATGGAAGTAGACTCTCTTTACACTTTAAATTGACCATCCAATTCTTAGCTTCTATACCACTAAGAAAAGAGAAATCACAAAAAGTCAATGAAAGCGATGAAACATCTGCAACTTGCACAGACAAAATCCAACTTCTCAAGCTGTCTTATGAAAACAAGGCTTTATCTCTGAAAGAGACCACCATGAGAAATGATTTGCTCCTGTTACTATGGTGTCGTCAGACAGGGACATGTGAAAGGAAAGCGGACCGCTCCTAAGTCCACGCTAAACAAATGAACAATACTTCTCTCGTCTCAACTCGTTTACATATTTCATTTAGGCTGACGCATCTTTGAGTGTTGATTCGTTTCCTAGCAGTCAGCCTTTGAGCAAATGCGCGCTAGACAGTGTTTGCACTTGTATTGCTGTTGGGAGAAAATGACAAAGAAGGAGAGAGAAATTGTTTGCTTTTGGACATAAAAACACTGTAAATCCTGAAGCATACTCTATGTACGTATGCAAACGCAAATGTTTGCCAAGTGCGTTGAAAGCATATGGTCTGTCGTACATATTTAACTTGCGTTATTGCGTTACTCTGGCAGTAGCAAACTTCAGTACTTGAGGTGACAGTTTTTGTACTTTTTGTAGGCCAACCCTGTGAGTTTGCATCACCCTTGGTTCCCTTGACAAAAAACCCTAAAGATTTTTCCAGTGGCTTTTGGATTATTGCAGAAAATAAACTCTGTGACCAGCAAAATTTTACGATACTTACACGTTTTGTTCATCATGGTAATCTGCACAAATGAACACAACTTTTAGGAATTTAAAGCCTAAATACAACTGGCAGAAGTAGAAAGCTAAACGTAGGCTATAGGCTCATTTCTGTTGACGCAAAGAATGTTTTTGCATTGCATTAAAAATTTCATTTGGAAGATGCTTGAAGCCAAGCTTGGGTAGCAAGAATGATTTGCATTCACAGACCTAAATAAAGTATGTTTTGGGCCTTAAATGTCAAGTTTACATGCATTTAAATGTGAAGCACCCATGTCCAAAAAGAGATTATCACAATACTATCTGAATAACCGTCTACATTTGCCAAATCGTTCACAGATACTGCTATACAATGCACTTAACTTGACCTTGCATTTCTTTTGATGAATTAACCAGAAGTAATATCAACCACTTTTTGATTTTTTAATTGGTAAGATTGTGCAAGTTAAAATATTTTACACGAAACTGGATAAAAAAGCAAAAACTATTCACAAAGTATACTGTGCAGTATATAGTGCACAGTATGCTCTGCTGTAAGATAATCTTTCATTCCCAGCATAGCCAAGGACTTCCTTTGCAATCTGTTGAACTCTTGAGCTGTATTGATGTTCAGGCCATCAGCTACCACCACAGCTTTTATTATCATTACATCCCCATATGGCTACTCACACGGTACATCATGAACACACACACACACACACACACACACACACAAAAACTGACCCTTAATCATATCCACTCCAACACACACACACACACACACACACACACACACACACGCATTGAGTAAGTGTCAGTGGGAGCCAGGAGGCGTGCTGGTTTGATCGGTGTGTGAACAGAGAAAGCAGACTGTTCCTGTCTGTTGCACACACACACACACACACACACACACACACACATTGGCCCAGCATAACCCCAGCAGATATCTGATACATAATACACTCTCTGCATGACTCTCCTCTTTCAATCTTTTGTTTCCTCCATCTCCATTCTTTTCTGATCCCTCAATTTTTAACCAAGCTTTCAGTGAAGATCAGAGAGCATGAGCATGACAAAAAATATTAGTGCTTACACAGAACAAATTCATAAAAACACATTATAGTGAAGCATTATGACTTTGTATGACACTTCATTCATGTGTGTGTGTGTGTGTGTGTTTATTTAGCTACTCTTTGGGGACAAATTTGTCCCCACGAAGTGAGCTAAATATGACAAACATTCCCCTTAGGGGACGTCCTAATGTGTCATATATTAAATGTCTCTGTTTTAATTAAATGGAAACGGGATATACCTAGGGTGAGTTATTCTGTAGTATTTATAATTACCTTTATATAAAAATAATTTCGACATGTCCTCGTTCAGCTAAATAAATGTGGGTCCAAGTGGTAGCTTTTCTGAAGAAAAAGCAAAAAACATTTTCCAGTTTATGGGACCTTTTGAGTCACTAACCATAAGAAACTGCATGACTTTAACCCTTTTGCTGTGCTGAAAATCCTTTCAGCCTTTTAAAAATTGCTTGTAAATTTATCATTATGCTATATTATCACCAAATCTTGGATTAAAAATTTTTGTGAGCTTGTTTTCTTTCAGCACAGGTTTTGCTTTTCTTTTTGGAACTGATTGATCGTAGGCCTCACTGATCTGAGCTCATGCACCTCAGAAAAAAACATTTATAAATAATTTGGGCAATATTCACTCATAATAAATTCCTTTTTTGTAGGCCAGTCATTTTTGAGCACCACAAGTGCAACAAGTTGGTGAAAAAATCTCAAAAATTACAAAATGATCAAAAAATGATGCCCCATGTGAGCAAAGCTAGTAGGTTTCAGTCCAACACGACAACAACTAGCATTTTTTGGGGGGAAAAAATCTTCTCTGAGGCTAAATGACCAGAACACAAAGGGTTAAACTACATAAAAACTCATGTTAACTGTTGCCCTATTAGTCTGAACAAAGCTAAGAAATGCTGTGTTTGTGAGTTAAACTTTTAGGGTTTTTTTGGTCATTATTGTTAGTTATTTGTTGTGCTGTGATGTTTAGAGTTTTTTTTTTTTACATTTTTTTAGCCAATCTTGAAGTCTGCGTGTCAAGTGTTGAAGTCTATACACAAACTTCTAAAATAAAATCCCAGATATCTGTTTTGTAAGCTGATTGCCCTTTCAGAAACAAAGACACTGTTCATTTAACATATTAAATGTGTTACTAATTGAAAATTTGCTGAACAAGAAACCTGTAGTTGTCTTGAAGAATTTATTGGCTGAATGATGCATTCTACATTTAGTAAACGAACAAATTCAAACTGGCAAAAGGAGTGTTACATGGAACAATTAAGACAATAGTCAAGAGAACCTAAAATCTAAATGCAGTTATGTTGTATCACCCAGAATGCTTGTGGACACCTCAGCTTATGTGTGTGGAAACACAAGCTTCCATGTTTTTGTCAATGCCCACACTTCATCTGCTCCACATACACCTGACCTATTTTAAGAGCACCCAGACACCTTAGTGCAGATCTTTTAGTAATACGTGTCTCTTCTCTGTTTTTAATTATCCGTCTTAACAAAGGGTCTTCGTGAGTAAATTATCTGTGAATGCATGAATCAGGGTAATTAATTCAAAAGGAAGCATGTTAATACTGTTTAATGTGATTTAATTTGACAGTAGAATTGTGTACATCATTCCTATCAACCAACCATATATTAGTATTAGGTTTAGGGCCGGTTATGGATTTAATTAAGAAACAACAAAAACGCAACCAGCAAGGTTGCATTAGGAAGGAAATGGAGGGGGTTGCTCAGGTATACAGGATAGAGAGAGGGAAACCGTAGAAGCAGGAGGCACGTGCTGTGAACTGCAGAGAAGACGAATGGCTTTGAATGTGCAGTCGCCAACGGGGGGCAAGTGGGGGAGTGCAAGCTCAGGAGAGGCACAGAATGAGGCTCATTTTTTTGGGATAAGAGAGATCTCAAACTGGGCCCTAATGGGGGAACTAACACGCAATTCAGACGAGAAAGCTTGTGCTCTGTTTGAAAAGTATATGTGATATATGACAAGATTAGTGGAAAGGTTCATATACCCTACTTGGAAACACAATGCTCTGTTTATCTCTTCACGAAACTTCCTGCAAAGCATGGCTGTTTTGCAGATTTGTTGATGTACGTGATATAATTCTTTGACAAAACTGGTCAAGTCATTTTTCATCGCATAGATTCCTGAGAGATGAACAGATTTGTAATGAAACGAAGCAGGATGAAAGGTTTCAAGAACTCTTTGGAGCTAACAATAGGACATGGAAAGAAAGTGAGATACTAAAGTTTCCAGATACTAAACAATGTACTGGAGTAGCAAAGTAATGTGGATATAAAATAGGATTTTCATAATCAAAACAGCTTTTATAGTTTGATGTATAAAAAGTGTCGAGCAATTAAGCTTTGCTTTTGAAGAGAATGAATTCAGCGGCTGATGTCTTTGTATGAGCACTTAATCAATAAACAGACAATTTCATTTTGGTGTTCTGTGGAATATTACGTGTCACACAAGCCAAGCGTTTTGTGAAAGTATACTTCAGGAGCTGCTCAATCAACTGATACCAGAACCAGCAGTTCATTTCTATGCAGTATCTCCAGTAGACCTGAAAACTAAAGAGTAAATGGACTTATTTTCAGGCTGGCAAAATGTCACTCCTAAGGGTACAATTACACAAGCAGGACAAGTCTTTTGTTGGTTTAGGAACAGCATTACTTAACCCTAATCATGACCCTAGTCTTGCTAAAAACTTTATAGGCAGTTGTTCAAGCCTCTAACCGCAAACTAAAGCCTAACCCAAAATCCCGGATTAATAAGAATGTTGTTCCAGGACCAAGGATGCTGGAACGCATTTTACTTGAGTAAACTGTGTTAAAGGATTGTTTCACACAAAAATGAAAAATCTGTCATCATTTACTGTTATTTCAAACCACAAGATTTTTGTTCAACTTCAAAACACAAAAGAAGATATTTTTTAATGAAATCTGAGGGTTAAATGGAGTGAGAGAAATCTCTGACAGTTCATTAAAAATATTTTCATTTGTGTTTCGAAGATGAACAAAAGTCTTATGGGTTTGGAAAGACATGACTGTGAGTGAATTTTCTGAAAATTTTTGAGCGAACTAATCTTTTAGCTGTAGCATTGGTTGACACAACTACTTGAAACTAATCAGTTTCATCACCACTAACTTCCTACTAAGGATGTGCACTACGACTAATTTCACTGATGTTTAAATTGAAAATTTGTAACCAACTAGTAAAAGTATTAAACTCACAGAAGACAGTTAAAAACACTGTGTATATGTGTGATTCATTTGAAATACTTACTCTATGAATCAATCAGTCAAATAATTCTAGATACCTTATTATCAAAATTGTTCTCATTTTCCACCAGATGGTTAAAATTTGCAACACTGACGGCAACAAAATCAGCAGATGTGCTGAATGAAAATGCAAATTCACTCTCTTTCCACAAATATCTAAACATCCATAAAACAACATAAAATGATTTGCCAATGAGGTAGGAACAAACTTAATGCAAGATTCTCTAAAAAAACTATTTGATTATGTTACATAATTTTGCTGCTTGCTGCTTATCTTGTTTTAAAGATATTTAGTCATTTTTACTAGAAACAAGACTGGAAATATAATTTTTGCAGTGCATTAGGGTTGCCAAGAATCCCGTCAGGGCTGTAAAGTGTCTCTAAACGGTTCTATGAGTTGGTTGCAATCAATCCTGGACCACTGTTAAGTTGTAATTGGTTGGATTACATGAGCACGCTTCTTCCAAACCTTTCTTTGCAACTCTATTATGAAACGTGTCAGAACGCAAATGTCTGTCCACTTACAGAAATGACCCACCGCATTATTAGAGTTCCTCAATCACCTGATCAGTTCTCTTCCTTCTACACTGATTGTGTCTGCCTCTGTAAGGTCAAAGGTCTCCTCTCATGCTAAACGGTGATTCTCAAGAGCTTTTAGAGGCGTGTAGGAGGGAATGATGGAGACAGAGAAAAAAGATAAAATGAGAGACTCTTAGGCTGTCAGCCCCTCATCCATCAGGGCGGTATTGACACTGATGCACTGGCTGAAGAGACATGAAAGCGAGAGAGAGAGAGAGAGGGAGTCCAATCCCAACAAGAGCTGCTTGAGTGCTGTTATCATCCTATCAATCTGCACAATGTTTGGATCAGCAACCGGGGCAATTGCAGACCACACACTCAAACACAAAAAACACACATGAAAGAATGAAAAAGGATTCCTTCCACATGAGATCCACCATGCATATGCAACTGGAAGCTCTCTGGGTTTGAGACAAACATACTGTGGTAACTCTGTAGAGAGTAAAGGTGCAGGATTGATGATTAGAGATGAGACGCGGAGCTGCAGTTTAAATCTTCAAGCGGCTAATCACAGGATTAACAACCAAAGAGAGAGTGAGGAGCAGGGGAGAGAGGAGAGCGCCGCTTTAAATGCAAATCCCTGTCTTATAAAAATCAGTTCCATTTAATAGGATTTCTGAGGAGGGATGTGCATTTCTGCAGCGGGAGAGAAGTAGAGGAAACTTCACCACAGCCAAAAAAGAACAAGTGAACTTCAAAAAGAAGAGAGAAGAATAAAAAGTGCCCTGTGTCAGTTTCGATTTTTGCATCATTATGCCACTAAACATGTTTGGATTACCAAAACTGGTTTAAAACAGAAAAGCAACTATTGCTTGGTGTGGTCATGTGATATACCACTTGAAAAGTTCACTGTATGCTGTGTCACAAACCAGCATACAGTATACACCATAGAGTATGCTCCTGTTCCATTCCAAACAAAGCCAATTCATCACTGTGAGAGTGACTGCATGGGCATATGATGGAAAGACAGAGATGAGAAGAGTGAGACAGAGAGAAATAAGTGAATATGTGACAGAAGGTGGAATGGATAACTCTTTTTTGCTCCAGGGTAACAGAAGACGGAAGACAGAAGAGTTCCTGAGCTCTGACCTCACATGAAAGCCATTGTTACCTCTCTCTCTTATAGCTGATATTTCCTCACAAAGGGAATTAGAGATCAGTGCAGTGATCCTCACAGATCTGGCATTAGTTTAATCTCACGCAGGGGTTTGAGTTACTACAGAATCAAATCCAATCTCCCCCCTGTTGCTTCTGTTACTGACTTCACCATATTAGTCTTTACAACTGCCAAAGCAACTCCCCCCAGCCCCCCAACTCCCATCTCAGCAAATTACCAGGTACAGTTACCCAATCGGGTCATTTTGATTTTAGCAATATTCTGGTATGAAATGGGGGCCAGAATTAACACATGCTAAAGGTGAGTAAAAAACAGAAATAAACACAAAATACTATATAAAGCCATCAGGACACAAACAACAAACTAATTAAAACAGAGACAGGGCCTAAAATAGTCAAAACATGGTTAACTTCAAAACTACTTTTTTTTTTTTTTTTTTTTAGGATTGAAATTTATCCAGCAGCTTTTCATTACACTTTCCAAAAAATATTAAAGAACTCATGAATAACAGAGAGAATTTACCAGAGAAGCTCAATGTGTTAAAACACACCATTGCACAGAAATCCAGTGGGAAAGTGGTGAGAACTCATAAAGCAATATAGAGTTAATTCTAGACAAGAGTTAATTCTAATTCTAGTCAGATCTAGGGACAAATAAAAGTTTTTCTGAGTTGCTTGAAGTAAGGGACAAAAAATTTTATTTATTTTTTTTTTTACCTTGGAAACCAATTGTTTCCTTGTATTGTCACAATTCTATGTAGAGACATTGAGACAAATATTTGAAGAACTAAATCTAAGAGGTTTCATTTTACCGCGAAACAGGATTGATGCAAGGGCGACTTTTTCACCAAAAAAAGAAGGAACATTTTAGTTGTATAAAAATATGGCTAGCCTACATTTTAATTAAGTAATGAAAAATACAGCTTCGTGGCCTGTACATTTAAGTTTTTACAAATAGCATAAACAGATCTCTTCTACAGATCGAGACCGTTCCGGATTAAACGCTTTATCGCCATCTCACTTGAGAGCGCAAACTACGGGATTTCTGACACTCATCAGTTAATTACCGCGACAGAAATGCGTCAATAACTCATTAATTGGACCCAGTGTTGCTGTTGGAGGAGCATCACCTGTGTGTGTCTGTCACACAGGTCGGTTAATTGATTTCGGCAAGCGGGGAGCATGTGTGTGCACCGCGCCATGTAATGCGGAACTAATCCGAACCGTCCGTCCGCCATCGATTAAGCAGCCTGCGTCAAACTGATAGACTTACAACAGGTAGGCTACGTAGTCACCTTTAGCCAAATCTGCCACCATACCTCACTCTGTGTTTGCCATTGCAGACTGAAACCTCTGTGAACAGCCATTCATCATACTATTGATCAAAATGACTACTTATTGAGGTTACTGGATGGAATGTCCCCTGACAATACAGGACTCAAATTTCTATCGACCCAAGACATCTTTGTAATTTAACATTTGCGTGTTATTTGAGATGCACTTATTGTGCCTCTGTTTGATCCACCCAACGGCGATTTTCAGAAAGGAAAGAAGACAAAGGAATGGCTTAAGAATGAAATCAATGTTATTAAGTGCATAGTCTATAGTGATTACAGGAGCATAGTAATTATATTGATTATTAAAGAGCACTTTAAACTCTGAAAACAACTAATGTGAAAGCAGGGGCGTAGCAACCATTATAAAGCGCACTTTAAAAAAAAAAAATCCCACGTCTTTAAATCCCCACTTTCAGGGAGATAATTATTACTTTAAAGCAACACCCCCACCCTTCCCGTTTGGAGGAGTCTTTTTGTAAAAACTGATTCGTAGGGAAAAAAGCAATTCAGCAAATCCAGTCTATTCAATTGTTCTTTGCATCAATAAAGCTAAACAATTAGGCCAACTACAATAAACAGAAGCATTTTAAAAACCCTCAATCTCACAGTGCCTCTGGTCACAAAGTAACAGACCAGACCATGTGTAATAAATTCTTTACCAGACATAACCGAGTACTGCTAACTAGCCATCGAATACATGGGATTTATGAATGCTTTCTCAGGAAGTGCTTCTGAGTCGTATTAACTTATAAAAACAAATGAATGGGCATAATTCCCAGTCAAAACATTGCATAGTGAATAAAATAACACTGCTTCTGTTTTGTACATCATAGGTTAACACCCAATGTTATGACACTTATATGTAACAACACGTCTTTCTCTAAGGAGTCAACAGGTAGTTGCGTTTAATAAAATGATTGAGTTACCTTCTTCAGCCACTGATTTGAGCAGGAACTCCAGCAGGATAATCCAGAGCGCGGCCACATTCCTGGAGAGGAGCTCCATCGTGGAATCACGAGTGTTTTACTGGTGAATGTTTACAAAGATGGGCAAACAGTGCGAAGGTTTAAGAACCGTCAGCTGGGTCTTGTACCCATCAGGAACGAACAGTCGCACGGTGGGAGTCGTCACAGGACAGAGAAAAGCCACCAAGTCATGAGAGAAAAAACTTTTAACCTCAGACGATAACAGTTTAATTAAATGGAGAAAAACAAAATCTACTGCTGCCTCAGTTAAGTCTGTTATGGAATTTAGTAGCCCAACACATAAAGCGATAGTGTTGGAAAATGGAGATTTAAAAATCACTTATAACTTTCTATGCTAATCGAATGAGAAAAATACTGTCCATATCATGAAAGAATGCAAAACCAAACAAAATCTCCCAAACGACCTCTCTATCTACACGCAAACATGTGCCAGTTTTGCCAAAAACATACGGAGCAACAACATGCCGTACGCTCGGCTGCGTGGAAACCCTTTGTGAGGGGTGTAGGTCGACTTGTCCTAATTTTCCACTCTGATGGGATGGCTTTTTAAAATCCACCTAATAAAAAAATCCGTCAGGCCAGTTCATTTACTGACAGTACGAAATGAAATGTTCGTATTCGGCTTGGGTTTTAAATCACATCGACGTCCTCATCAGCGCCCGAATTCTGATTTCCGTCAGCGAATCCACCGCGTCCTTTGTATCGTTAAAAACATGAATATCCTGCGAAATAAAAGCGATGCTTGAATGCGATCATACGCCAACTCAACGAGCGAACATCGTGCTGCTTATCCAATGGCGAATACAGGCAAATCGCGGTGTAGTTCGTCAAGATAATTACAAAACATGCGCGCTCGAGACGGGAAAAAATCTCGGCAAATCCTAGAAGTTGGTACGAGACGTTGAGTCTTCAGCCGCTCGCAGTAGATGTGAGGTGGTCAATGCGACTGAGGAGCAGTCTCCTCCTCTCAAAGCACCTCCTCCACGAGCACCCCCTTCACTATAGGCCAATTCACTACGCCGGTCAAAAAAGCCAATGTGGACGAAAAACAGATGAGTTTATGATAATATTTTGTCCATCCAGTTAGTCAGGTCGTTGTTTGTATGATGTGTAAAGTTCCGCATTAGTTTCTCTCTTGAAGTTACGCTATTATTGTTTGCTCTATCTGTCATGATTAGCGAACTCTTTACACAACCTTTAAACTGACTTTTTCCTTGTGACAACGTTAGTCCTGAACCCTGATTAGTGGAAAAAGTCAGATATTGAAATTCATCGCTTTATAGCGGTTTTGGGCATGTAGGCTACCATAATCCTTGAAGAAGCCAGGGACATTTTTAAAATTCTGACCTGATGGAAATCAAGGGAATATATCTCTAAAAGGTCCTTACCTGCATGCAGCCATGATTGTCTGGCAAAATTATGGAAAAGTAATGTACTATTGAACAAAAGGGTGCCTTGAGCTCTTTAAAATCACTGTACGGTAAATGATAATCATTTAGAACCATGGTGGGTATATCAGAGTGAGTCATCTGATACCATCACTGTACCATGGTACCACCACAGTACTTTTTGTAAACAAGTCTTATCAGCGCTTAGATCAGCTCTTTCTGTTGAAAACCCAGCAGCAACCACTGACTTTAGAGCAAAACCACTTCAAATAAGCTGTCACAACCTTTTTCTTTAAAAAGTAAGATGAAACCACACACAGGGAGCTTTTTCCCCCTTTAATTCCAATGCTAATGCATCCCTGGAGCCCTCTTCATCACACCTATGTGGATTGGCGTGTTATTTGGCTCAAGGATTGCACATTCACTCAGGTTCTTGTCATGCTAATTCAAGCACTTGTCTTCTCGCTGTAAACCATTAGCTGCTGCAGGAAAGCCATGAAGGAAAAGTGTGAGACTTGAAAAGCTTGGAGGGAGAAAGTGTGAGGGCCTTTGAGAGAAGAGCCACTGTAAAAAGAAGCAAAATCATGCTGTGACATGTTTTATTTTATGTTTAACAAGTTGTTAAATGCATATGAGGACGATACGATCAAGTGTGAGAAATCTTAGTTTACCTCATGTAATGTGTATGAGGTTCTTCTATTAAGCTAATGATATTCTTAAGTGATAACACCAATCAGAAATAGCTGTTACTGTAAATTTGAAAGACATTTTTGAAAGATCATTTTTCATTGCATTTAAATTGGATTCCATGTTTGGATATATGGTATTGTCTGATATGTATCCAAAATGAAGTAGTTTTATGTAAAACAAATAAATAGGTAAAAGCACAGCAACAGCATTTAATCACAGAATGCACACAGGTATGCCTTCACACTTAAATATACTGTCACAGATCTACTGTTTAAGCTGCTTATGGGTGACAAAGTAGCAAAAGTGTCTCACTATGATTGGAACTCATAGTCTGAGCTTTCTTGTCCTCCTTCACAAACAATTTATAATCACAGTTTTGGTGAGTAAATGGGTCTAGACACCATTCTGCTGTGAATCCGGACATAATTCCACACATATACACACATGCATGCATAAGAGATGCATATATTATACAAACTACAGTTACAGTTACTGTTTTCAGCTTGAAAACAAAATGAACATATTTATATGTTTTGTTAATCAGTGTATGCTATTCCATTGAAAGTTTTTCTCTTCAAAATCTTTAATGAAAATATAATAACTTACTCTGACTTTCCATTTTGGCTGACATTATCCTGACAACATGGAGCATAGCCAAACATGCGTTAAGCGCTTCCCTCCATCCACTTTATGTGCTGTGACCAACATAAAACTAGCATCATGCAATGATTACTAGGAGGAGGAGGACCGAAATGGTCATGTTTGCTTCCAAAATTGAAATGGGGTTTGCTAGTCCTCTGCTTTTAAAGTCAACACAGAATCAAAATGTTTTATTTTTTTAAACACATTTTAAGGTGTGGTTACATGTACAATTGCGCTGGAAATCTTGCAGCAAATTACATTAATTTCAGTAGGAATCCAAGCATTTTGAAATATAGGGCTAAAAAGTTGGTCATGCGGAATCGTTGCACTGACCGGGGTAGTTCTAGACCCTTTTTAGTTACCCTATTTGTTGTCTCAGCCCACCTAAAACTATAATCAGCTGTCTGAATGATCAGTGCTGCTTCCTCAAGAAAGTTTATCATTCTCGCTCGTTTATCGATCTCAATGTGGTACTCGCACGCTGTGATAGGTCGTTACTGTGCACGCATACATTTGAATGAAGCGCGCACACTCTGAGAGGCACTACACGGACAGCACGCCAGTACCAAATCGCAGCCTTTCAATGGCACGATTTTCTGTTTCTATTTGGCGTGCTTATGATACGCACCTTCTCCACACCCCTAAACCTAACCATTGTGTCTCACATACACGCCAAAGTCAGTTTCTGCTTATAAATAGCACACCAAATAGAAACAGAAATCGTGCCATTGAAATACACTTTCATGAGTTCGGGTTACAAATTGAGTTCACTTTCGCATCTTCTTGAGCAAATACACACAATATTATGTCACAATAGCTGTCTTGATGAGTATCCAAGTAAACACAGTCGGTTACGTCTTAAATAAACAGTTAAGAAAATATTGGATGTATGTCAGTATAACGGATCCATGCATTTCTTATATTAGGCTAATAATGTTAATCAAACAACAAAAGAAAAACAGAGAATCACTCTCTGCTCTTAACTAGTAACTTCTGTAACTTTAATAGGTAATTGTGTCTATTTACTTCATACAGTAATACAGTTTTCATAAGCACAGTAAAATACTGTTTATTTAGGTAATTTGAATCGTTGTATCTAATGGTCTCTCTGAGGGCTCAGCCCCCCGAAGATGAAATCCTAGAACCGCCGCTGGCGCTGACCAACAGAAACCTCAACTTTAGTGTGCATGATTGTTGTTCCAAAAAGAAAAATGTCTTCGTCATTGAGTGGTAATAACAACCAAATCTCATCTCAAACGTAGCTATTTTATGAGTTGGCGATTTCATATTTTATGTGAATTGTACAAAAAACATACAATTTTTTGAAGAAATTGGGCATAGAGGCCCACACTTAACCCCAACCCTAAACATAACCGTCAATGGGGCATGAGCAGATCGTACGAAAACATACAAATGAGATCCTACAAATTCATACGAGCATTTATGAGCATTAAATTCAAATATGCATGTCAAGATGCATTATGTCTGGTTTGACATCAGTGACATCAGATGTAGCATATTTGAACACATGCAGCAACCACATTTTGCGCAAACCATGAGCTATCAGCAATGTGCCCTTGATTGCTCTGGGGTAATTGCCTCAGTAATAAGTGACTTAATTATCTCTTATCCAAAGCGTATCTAAGTTTTCTCTTAGGGTTGTTAGGATTTCATATTTTATGTGAATCGTATGAAAAATGTACAATTTTTAGAAGAAATTGGGCATAGAGGCCCACCCTTAACCCCAACCCTAAACATAACCGTCAATGGGGCGTGAGCAGATCATACGAAAACATACAAATGAGATCAGGAAAATTCATACGAATTAGTTACAAATTTGCTGAAACAAGTTTCTGCCTCTGAACTGACCTCCCATTTTGGCTGACATCCCTTCCAATGCTAACATACCGTTTTGTTTCCCATTGACTTTAATGTTGATGCAAACAGCACTGATCATAATGATCATTGTAGTATCAGTCTGTGGTCAGCTACTGGTGAATTCTCAGTGGACGTTTCTGTCTGTCTGGAGTGTGTGCTGGACTCCAGTAAGTGTGAAGAGTGGGATAATGACAAACGTGTCTGAGGAGAAACCCGGTGTGAAGACCTGGGAGTCACAGGGAGAGAGGTGCGAGAGAAAGGCGTGAATGGACGAGTTCAACTACAGTGTGTGTGAGGCAAGGGACAAGACAGATAGAAAGCTGCATTGTTATAGTTTTCTTCACACAGTGCAGGAGTGACACATACACTGTCTTACTCCTATTCTATAGGAGGACTTTGTTATTTGTTATATATATATATATATATATATATAATTGCACCCCACTGACCCCTCTTATACTCTCACCTACAGTTGAAGTGAAATGAGCAGTTATACCTGATCACACCCTAAAGCTTTAATTCTGCTTGCAGCTACCGATTCCTTTGGGATAAGTTGCATGTCATATGATAGCACTGCCTTAACCCTATAAAACCAACTGTATCATATTTCTTACACAAATTCCTAAGGCCTCTAAATTATCAACAAGATCAAAACTTTGCTGAAAATCCTGTTTTACACAATCTATTACATGCCTCTCTTTTAAGAAAAACTTTTATATTGTCAGTAATATTTCTAGATGAACACTTACTGGACAGAAGCGACTGAGGTTTATTTGATTTTGAGTATCAAATATGATCATCAGGCTTTTTAGATATAGAGTGACAACTGATATTTATATGCATTTTATGTAAGTAGTCTGTTATACTGTTATAAAGATCTCACAGATTTTCATTGATTTCATTTATATATCTTTCTGGAAATATAAATATCAGCATCTGCATCAAATTTCATATTTCTGGCCAGTTTGGGCCTCAGAATAAACCGGAAGTGTTTACAGGGTTTACAAGGTTAATGCTAACAGGGTTAGTGCTAACATTGGATGTTATTCTCAATCTCGTCTTTTATACTAAAGTTTGGTGCACAGACTTTTCTAATCAAGAACTGCCCACATTGACTGTAAGACATATCTTTTTAACCGACAACCACAGTTTGTTGGTTTTATGGGACATTTAGAAGCAGGGAAACATAAAAAATGGACATTCTTGTAAACTCCTGGAATTTACAGTCATGGATATCATGTTTACTTGCTACTAAGAAAAACAAAACAAGCATAAATATCAGTATGGCATACACAAGGTGTATACAAGAGTTTGCCCAAGTGATGGTCAAGTTACGTCTTTTTTGTTGGACAGGTAAGTTAATTATTGTGTAGACCTCCATCTGAAACACACTAGTATCAGTGGAATTTACATAAAACTCAGAGACAATCATGCTGATTCACGTCAATAAATGGTAGTGCGGCATCTAACACCATCGTACAATCAGTACTTAGAGTACACAAAGAACAGCAATATTAATGCTAGCTGAGAAACTAAATGCACTTTTGATAAAACATTTCTAAAACTGCATTTTAAAAGGATCATTTTTAAATATTTAATATTTTAGACACAACATTGCGAGTTGCTTTGGCTGAATTCAAATAGCATACTAGCATACTAGAATACTACACTTATTATTTTTGCCATAATAAATACGGCTGAAATATTAAGAGTAGAACGATAGTATGCCATTCTGAATTCAACTTTGTCTACTGTCACTCCACCAATGAAAACACTTCTAAATGAAGCCAAAGCTGGATCATCCAGCACACATCTGTAAATCAAACCAGTACCAGTATGAAATGTTGTATAAAAGGTATCCAGAATGTGTAATTAATCAATCTTATCCATGCAAAGAAAGTGAAAAACTACTAAAATGCGTTGTGAAAAACACAATGCAAATAAATTGCATGTCATTCTAAGGCAATATGACTTGTGCTCTGTATTGCATATTCTTATATGATAGTTTGCCTAAATGTACTGTTTTCAGAAAACTTCCCTTCCACAGTGGCTTTGAAATTTCATGGCCATTGAATTCTAATATGTCAAGATGCATTATGGTTTGACATCAGATGTAACATATTTTAACATGCAGCAACCAGCAATGTGCCCTTGATTACTCTAGGGTAATTGCCTCAATAATAAGTGAACTATGTGACTTAATTATCTTTTATCCAAAGCGTATCTAAGTTTTCTCTTAGGATTGTTAGGATTAAATATTAGGGGGTAAACACTGGGATCAACAAAACTACAACCCATAGAGAACACTACAAATTACTTACAAAATGAGCTTGATTGTGTTTTCCTGTATAATCTTACACCTACTTGATGAATATGCTCAAGTAAACGCCTTCAACAATGTTGCTTCATTAGGAAATGACATAAACCCAGCTAACAAAAATATTCCAAATTGTTCCCATTAAGTCTAACATTAACATTATTTCTGAACAGTGTCGGGAGTAACTCATTACAAGTAATGCGAGTTTCGTAATCAGATTACTTTTCCAAGTAACTAGTAAAGTAATTCATTACTTTTTAATTTACAAGAAAATATCTGAGTTACTTTTTCAAATAAGCCAGTTACTTTTATTGGCTGACAGCTCTCCAGTCCTCATGTTGAAAGAAATCAGCAGTAAGTGCAGAGGCGTTATGTGCACTGTGTAAAAATGATGATACTGTAGTTCTAGACTCACTGTCTGAACTATCTGAACATGTATTTACTCTTCTCACTTTATAAACAATTTACAGTTTATAAAGACACTGAAAAGCAAACTAAGAATATGATACAAACCTGCAATAATTAAATGTTAACACAAAAATCCTTGATGTATTAATCCCATTTTATTAACTAGTGTCTTTGCTGTGACCTTCAATGATCTAATTCAACCATACTAATAAGCAAAAATGACTAGATAAGCATAACATTGGTGTTCCTTTTGATGAGAAAATGTAATGCAAAAGTAATGTAACACATTACTTTCTTTAAAAAGTAACTAGGTAACAATTAAATGGCTAGGTAACAATTAGTTACTTTTTAGGGAGTACCGCAATATTGTTATGCATTACTTCTAAAAGTAACACTGTTTATGAATGTCCACTAAATGTTCAAAACATGTTTTTTTTTTTGTTGTTGTTTTTTTTAATGATTAAAAAATGCTTTTCCTTGGTTATCTAAAACTTAAGGGGAACGTTACATTTTGTTATTGCAAACATTATGAGAATGTTACTCTTGAAAGTTCTCTAAAAATTTTTAGATGAATTTTCAACTAAAATGTTCCATAGACAATGTATAAATACTATTTTTGTGCTAACATGTTGAGAGCATTATTAAAGACATAACTTTGAATCATGAATGTTCTATGAATGTTACTAGTATGTTTGTTCATAACTGTGAGAGTACCTTGCCAGAACGTTAGTGCTGACAATGTTCCCTGTTAGCTGGGAATGGTTCAAGCAAAACACAAATTATTTTTTTCTGATTTATCTTTGAAAAACTAATATGAAAATCTCACTGATACATATGCTGTAATGTTTTTATAACGAACTGATTTTTTGATAGATATCATTGTTTTGTTGTAGCCTACACATAACTTGATGTGGGAAAAATAATGTGTTCATTTCTGCAATTAATATCTGTTTTAATGCATTAAAAACGTGTTAAAATAATTCATGCAATGTCTTCTTTCAGTGCGTTAAAAAAATAACGCAACTATCTTTTTCTTGTTACAGTAGGCTATATATAATCATGCTTTCTGTGCACCGCTCACCAACGCAACGGAGCGGTCGACCGAGGATGGTCAAAGTGTAAAAAAAAAATTTGTTGTTGTTTGTTTGTTTTTTAAGTTCACGTTCATATAAATTTAAATGTTATGTAATTAAATTATATAAATAAAAACATCTTGATAATTTGCAGTTTGGGCCTGAAGATTTAATGTGAACATTTATTTAAGATTACAAATTTTAATGTTAGATATGATTAATTGTGATTACTTACATAAATGTGGGCAATTAGTTTTTTTTAATTAATGCATTGCACACACTTAAGGTGTTGTTGGTGATCTGTGCTAGAGGGAGTAATTGGTGTCTTTACGAATGTTACGTAAATGTTTCTGTCCGGTTGCAGTTTTAATGCCGTAAACCTGCTACCAAAGGCGTCAAGCCCATTTAAAGTGAGGGGGCACGTGCCCCCTCAGATTTTTGAGCCAAGTGGATTTTAATGCAGCTTCCAAAAGACAAAAAAATTGCCGAATAATATTTTCTATATTTGATAGTCACACCAGCATGATTAAATCGTTCAGCGCTTCATATCATCAGCTGCTAAATTCAAATCTGCGTTCGCTGAGCCAGAGACAGACGCGTTTGTACAGCACTGCGCATTATAACCAATCACACACCATGCTGTTGAGCTTATGAATGCAATGACCAATCAGAGGCGTTCAGATGAGTCATCGCTAAAATGCCGGTGTTTTCTTCACTCTCTCGCTGACTGAATACCTCTTTCTGGCGAATTCTCTCGTTAGAAACAACAAAGTGCAGATGTGTGTATGAATCTGTAAGTAAGATACTCATTTCACAGTGTAAACAGCTTCAGTGATTTTAATGGGAGTTTTTGAGAGTGCTTGAATATGATATTTTATATTTGTTGTGAAACTGTTGGTCACATGTTAAAGTCTAATCTGTCTGCTAACATGAGAATGTGTTTTGAAATGTTAAAAACATCTTGAATGCTGTTAAATATAAAGTTGAAATTATATTACACAGTCCAAGGTAAAAAGCACATTTTGTTAAAAAAAGAGAAAAGTTGGGAGGTTGTATCAAAGCATAGCTCAGTAGCTTAGTACATATAAGATACATAAATGTAGTCATTTGTCTGAGTGCAAGGTTTTATTTTTTCAGTTTTGCACCATGTTTTGTCCCACTTCTCAAGGATGACTGCTTTGATAATGTAAATGTTCTTTGCTTTCTTTCTGTACAATGAAAGTGTCATGATAAGTTGCCTAACTTACAATGTTTTTATTCACATTAACTTTCAATGTTAAATTCACATTAAATATAAAGGCAGTCGTATTAAAAACATGTTATGCCATGACACCCATATCTGTTACTTGTAACAAATATGGGTGTCATGCCATAACACATTTTTTATATGAACAGACAGGTTTTTATGCATAGTTAATAGACTACATTATTAGACCATCGCCCACCATAGAACAACTAACATAATCTATAAAGGTGAGAATCGAGATATTTCGTGATATAGTTAATGCGTTTGGGAATGTTTCGAATAAAAAGGAAAAAATAAATAAAACATAAGTGCCCCCCCCCCACTCGTGCCCCCTCAAAAATAATGAGTGCATGATGCCCCTGCCTGCTACATATACTTTTCCTTAGTGGCCTTTAAACATCTGCACACACAGGCACGCATGTCTGCACAAAACGTACACACCGGCTTACACCCAACCAGACCCATTTTAATTAGGGACGTTAGAATGGAGACAACACATGAAAATGCTCTGTTGCCATGGTGACCAGCCAGGATGGAGAGGTGTAGTGAGGGGAATTTTCTGTGTGTCTGTGGGACAAACACACACACACACACACACACACGCACACACACACATACATACACATTCTCAAAAGCCTTGTTTCAACCTGATCTGGTGACAGGTATCACTATTATACCTGTTTGATGGCATAACGAAAGAAAAGTCTGTGTGGGTTTCACTCTCCCTGCAGGATTACCCAGAACACACTGCTGCTCTGTTAGACTGACCCCATTCTGACTACAAACACCTCAAGAGCAGAAAGTACAGCCTGAAACCTGAGAAATATTAATAGTTAAACTGGTTTGAGTCCTCAAATTGAACGCTGCAGGAAAGAGAGAACAGAATAGTTAACAACGTATTGAAAAATGACACATTTCAGAACTTTTAATCTGTAAAGATTCAAATAGCCAACTCAAACTGGTTCTTGATCAAATATAATGGTTCTGGAACAGCAAGGAACCATTGAAGAACCATTTTTACAAGCTGAATTGTGACACCATTTAGAGAAAGGCCAATGGAGCAGTTCCTTCCCACACACACACACGTTTACCATCGTCCACCCCCTACTGTTCACACCGCTTGACCTATTTCCTGTTTCAAACAATGGGCAGATGACCCAATCAGAAGGCACTGGTAACTGTGTTTGTGAGAATGTGTGAGTGGGAAGGTTCCCTTCCACTTCAAACACCATTAGGAATTACTTATAAGCTAGGGTGAGACGATACCGCTCATTTTTTCCAATACCACACTGCCAAGTCTGCCAGTTATGCAAAAAAATTAATCATGGCATTATTGTTAAATATTTGCATTATTTTATTTAAATAATATTTTTAATGTGTATTTATTCCTCAGAATGCACAGAAATGTGTTAACTGATTGAACTGTTAAGATTAAGACTTATGGATATATGGTTCAGATATGATTAGCAGTGGAACAAGCAATATTCATTTACTTCAAATATATGAGACTGGTTTGCTTATAATTGGATTTATTCATGATAAATATATAAACCTGGTTATTGTGTATTTTATACCAATTCTGTTTATTAATTCTATTACAGAAAATCTCATCCTTAGTTGACTTACAAATACGGGGCACAACCTTTGACTCTCGGTTTGTGTAAATCCACATGGGGTTCAGAGTATAATTATTTTCTACATTGATTTCACACTTGTCTAGTACAAATATGCTATTTTAATTAATAATTACAGTGTATACTTTCTTCTTTATTTACCCCAAAAGAATGGAAGTGAAATGTGACAACATGCCCCATAGGTGGGGTACATTGTAACATGACCATATGACAGTTTAAAATGTAATCTGATCTAATGAAAAGATATACAAGACAAACTAAAATATTTTGTCAATACAATGGAATTATTATTATTATTATTATTTTCAAATAAAATAATGCCATTGTTTAAGAATTAAAAATAAATTTTGAAGTTTGACAATGACATTGCAACTAGGGCCACATGCTTGGGACGGCCCTGATTGCAACACACAGCTATACAGTATATAGTTCAAAGCAATGTGGGCAAAACAATGAAGAAACACATTCAGATTCAGAAAAACAGAGATGAACACAACACTCCCCTCCCTCTACACACATACAAATAGATGAGCCAAAATGCTTTACATTTCTTGAAATAATAATTTCTGAACATTAAACATTGACTATTCACCTCATGGTTTCTCATTAAAATTCATGAAAGTAATTAATATAAATTACATTGCTAATGTCACAGAATATTACAAACATTACAACATTTCCCATCTGCACAACTGGAATTTAAAACTGGTTATGTCTTTGCTGGTTATCGAAGCATTAAAGAACTATCTAAACTGCTAAATAACAGATTGGAGATTAACATATTAGCAGGTTTGTCACGTTTTAAATAAACACTAAAAACTCAGATGAAAAATTTACTTCAGCCAGAAATGTACTTTTGCTAAGGTTAAACAAATGTTCAGCGACATCTTAAAAAAGATTTTTGAATTTTGGCACATTTTTTGTAGACTAGTGTTGAGGGCAACTACTAAATACTTTACGTTTTGTTAGCGTTCTTTTAAAATCCTAGTTAAAGCTACGCTAACTTTTAGCCCTCTAGTGGTTAAAACAAAAAACAAAAACAAAAAACGGGGTGCGTCGCGTGGAAGAACATTGTTTTGGTTGTGCTTCGACTCTGCTGAAGACAAATAAATAACGGTTTCTTTGTTTACAGCTGTTCAGTTTTGTCATTTTGAACGATCCGTTACCAATTTTTCTCGTTCGTTTTAACAACAAACTTTCAGCTTCAGGCTACCCACAATCAGAGCTACATTTTGGACATGCACGGAATCCCCGCGAAATCCGTCCCGACAGCGCTAAAATATAAATCATAATTATTATTTTATCAAAGTGTATTTAAGTAAAGACATGGTTTGGAAGATGGATTTTTGCACTCTTCCTTTAACATCTTATTTTTTAATAAGAAAGATATAGAATGTGGATTTAATATTAATATTATTATTATAAATAAATCATAACTCACTGAATTTAATTGAACAACATCAACAGTGATAATGAAACGAGAAATAAACTGTAGAAATCACTTTTTTGTTTGTATTTAGGATAGAGCCATTTGCTCACCATCTTTCATTTTACTGTTCTACTTTTATACTTACATAAGATTCATTTGAAATGTTCATTTCTTCAGTTCTTTGTATCTCAAAGGAATGGTACTCCCAAAAATGAAAATTTGATTTAGTAGAATCATTTACTCGCCGTCATGTTCTTCCAAACCCATATGTCTTTCTTCTGTAGAACACAAAAGGAGATATTAGGAAGAACGACAGCCTCGTTCACTGCTCGCTTTCATTGTATGGAAAAAATGATGCTATGAAAGGTAATGAAGAATGAGGCTGTCAGTCCATAACATTCTACCCAACATGTCTTATGTTCCATTGAAGAATGAAAAGTAATGTAGGTTTGGAATAACGTGAGGGTGAATAAATGACAGAATTGTCATTTCTAGGCAAACTACTCCTTTTACATTAGTAGATTTCCTTAATTTTCATGATGAATACATAATAACATCACTAGTCTAAGATCAATCCCCAATCTGTGTTTTCTTTCATATCCCTGCACAAGTTTGTCAGAAAACACCATTTCATGTTCCTCACTCCTTATGTTTCTCCTTGACCCCTTTTCCAGTCTTTCTCTTTTTATACTCCAGTCACCTCTCTTTCTATTCCATTCACATTTAGTCTGACTGAGAGGACTAGACTGAATGCTTTCTGACAGCTATAGCTGATAAATAAAGCAATTGACAGTCTGAATGCTTCCTCAGGTGAGACTCAAAACACACACACACACACACACACACACGTCCAATCCGTCCTTCACACTTTCACTGTAACCCCCCCCCCCCACACACACACATACACACACACTTTGAGACATCAGATTGATTTGAATACTGATGATATGCATATACCATAAAATCTCTGTTTGTGTGTATGCGTGTGTTTTGCGGCTAATTAGGTTTGACCACGCTGATTGGTTGAAAGCCACATTTTAGCCGATAATTTTTCATCCGTCTTGCCCTGAAGGTTAACAGCAGCCATGAAAAACACTGTCACACAGGTTACTGTATATCAGGGCGGTAAGGAAGCATCTTTGTTGTTTGACTTCCTCACAGGAAGAGGGTGAAACCCCCTTAGTTGATGGAGAGACAGACCGAATACATACATATTCAAGTTGAACATAGCTGATCAAGCACAGAATAGACAGTTTTTTGTTCAGGCCTTTGTTAAGAGTAAATTAAACGAGTACCAAATAAATACAGATTCAATTCAGTTGGTTTTCAGAAGAGGCCTGGAAAATTCTGGACAGTAAAAGTGCACAGGGAATTTGACAAGTAGCTCAACAGCTCTCCCTGCTGGCTGGTACAACACAGTGACCTTATGATAAATGGTCAGAGTAACAAAAGAAACAAATCCATCAAGGCATGTCTTCTCACATCAAAATCCTCCGTTTGTTTAGAAATATTTTAGTATGTATTCATTTGTAATCGTGCTTGATCTGTGCACATTTCTCTCCCATTTCAGACGAGACGATGAGAGGAAGCAATATTGTGGACAGAGGACTCGTATTTTAGCCAGAACCAACAGTTTTAAGTTTAAAACGTCTTAATGATGGATTTGTTTCTTACAAACACGAAGCTTTTCAGCTTTTCACAAGATGTTAAATTATGGACTGGAGTGGTGTGGATTACTTCTGGACTATTGTGATGTTTGTATCAGTTCTTTGGACTCTGATGGCACCCATTCACTGTAGAGGATGCAATAGTGAGCAAATGATGGAAAGCTACATTTCTCCAGTTGTACTCATCTACATATTGGAATACAATATGCGTACTGCAAAAATAGTATGTATGGTATGGTAGATTGAGATTACAGCCACACTGTTATTACCCATTCACACGGTAACAAAAGCTTCAACAGAACACTTGTTAACATAATTAGTTTTATTATTTTTGTAGCTAATTTACAACAAGCATCTCACTGAAATTAAACATTTGTATAATCCGATACTGGCATTGGTAAATCTCTCTTTTAAGATAAATCATTTAAATATACTTTGCATCAGATGGCATTGTTGTATTTTCATAATTATTCTTTTTTTTTAAATAAAAGCAATATGTTCAATCTGTTCAGGATAATTAGAATAATATGTTATGGCAAATACAAATCGATAAAATACATTTGATTCTTTCAAATAAATAAATTCAACTCATAATTCATTCTAGTAAGAGTGAAGTCATATATTTCTCCTGGTAATACATTGTGTGTGTGTGTGTGTGTGTGTGTGTGTCCGCTCACTGTTGTGCAGCTCATACAAACCACAATATAAGTTCTTATTTTTCATGACTTGTGTGGCCAATAATATGATTTGGGAAATTTATTTATGGGCTATGTTCGTAAAAGTAGCAGTATGTGTAATGCGTGCAAGTTTAGATTTTTTTTCTTTTGTTTTTTAAAATTATTATTATTATTATTAATTTCACAGTAAAGTTTAATTTTTAGTTTCAGTTTTCGCATTTGATTGTGTGCAGCTCCACTTTGGAAACCACAGTAAAAGCGTCTCAGTCTTCACACAAAACCCCAATGTAATCAAAGCAGTAAACAATTAAATAATTATATAAAATCTATAAATAAAAATAACGGCAAGAAAAGAACTGGCACTGCACTCTAAACACACTTAAATATCGAAATTCAAACGCAAAAAAGTCAAAAGAAAATAAGTGAAAGTAAACAAGCCACCAGATCGCTCTATAATCCTCTGCTTTCTAGCAGAAACCCTCTGTTGTGCATCACGTCTGATCAAATCTTCCCGTTAATAAGTGCAAATGTGTTTCACTTCATCTTCTTAGTAGACTCTTTTTTTGCCTGACACAAACGGTGCCAGTATTTTCGATTACAATTGTCTCAATCAAAGTCTGTTTCCGTAAATCACCATAGTAATGTTCATGGCATTGATTTACAGGAAATCTCACTAAATCAAATGCAAACCCCTGGACTGCGTTCTGGACAAAACATCGTTTTCATCCTTACTTTAGACCTTGAATATGACGCCCTCTGAGCTCAAAGCACCGTATCGATTTTTACCGCATCGCTGTCACGGCACAAAAGTGTAAAAAAGCCAATTTATCATTCTGCCATTCTCATGTTGGCCAGGGCTGAAGTGGGTGCTTTGTCAACCCTCACAGAATTGTGGGTAAAATTGTTTACAAATGAGTTTTTCACTCTGAGAAGCGTAATTAGTTGGAGGCAGGCTTAGATTGTTAAATTTAGCTATAGCTAAGCTGATTATTCTCTGGCATTAAAGCCATTAATTTATCTCATCAAACATAATGAACCCACGATCGTATTCCAATAAAACTCCAGCATCATTAAGACCCGATCCTCTTCACTTCGGTGACAGCATCATCGACCCACCAATTAACTGGTGTGATGATGTCCACTGATTGGCTATTGAGATGCATCAAAGTAGCCTCATTGGTCTGATTACAAGAGTTAATTATAATCTGATACACAGCGTAAAAAAACTTTGTACAATACCCCATTTTCCTGATAGTATTCGTATGTGTGTGTGTGTGTGTGTGTGTGTGTGTACGGAGAGTTTAGAGATGGGCTGAATGAAAGGCCAGTAAGGCTACGTTCACATCGCAGCTGAATGGGGCAAAGAAAAATCACACTGAATTCAACTCTGATTTTTTTGGAGCCGTAAACGCCATGTGACAAATCACTCTGGAGTCACAGAAAAATGACTTGACGTTGCAGATTTTCCAAACCAATCTTATAACTATTTCACAAGGTGGCAATTTCGTATGAATTCATACGATGTAGATTGTATGAAAACATACGTTTTTTTTTAGAAAAAAGCACGAAGCTCCACCCCTTAACTTAACTGACATTAGGCTGATCGCACGAAACTGTGTGAATGGGATGGTACGAATTCATACGAATTAGCCACCAAGTCACGAAACATAAAATAGTTACAAACTGCCATGAGACTGTGTTGTATTTTCTGATGACACCACAAATACGTACACCGTCCCAATGCCTTCACTAACACCTATCCTGAGCTGATACGAGAAAAGCATTCTCCAAAAAAAGGGCCACTAACAAAACATCTACTATTATACAATGAAATATTTGAGATTTAAATCATTTTGAAGTTATATTTAATCAAAATAAGCTACTACTTGTCATAATACGATGCTTGATTTACCTTTGCTGTGAAAAAGACAGAGAACAGTAAAAACAACCACTGGCATGAAGGAAGGCAAGGTATTAAATAAATAATAGATAATAAATAATTAAATATCCCAGTATAATTACTGAATATATAATTTATATAAATAAATAATTTTGTATAGATGTGTGTGTGTGTGTGTGTGTGTATATATATATATATATATATATATATATATATATATATATATATATATATAGTATAATATGAATTGGATTGTGGTGTGAACGTAGCCACTCTAAACTGAAATCCTGTTAAAAAAACGGCGAAAGTATTACATTTGAAGCGGTTTGATAATTTACCGATGACTTCAAGATCTAAGCATGGCTAAAATTTGTTACATTATGAGAAGATTATGGAAGAGCCCGATATTGCACATTAAAGAGCAGCCTGGAGTCATTGTGTTTGAGAGCTGTGGCGCTCAGGGAAATAATCCAACCAAGCAAATAAATTTCAGCTCAAAGGAAAACATCAATCTGGCTGTTGCAAGAAGATCCAGATAGAAGAAGGCAAACATTACAAAATCTATGTTGGCGTGTGTCTAAATGTGCATGTTTACATGTAAGCGCAAGAAAAAACAAAGAAAACAGACCCCGGAATATCAAGCGTGTGGCTTTCTATGATGTGCAGAATGAAAGTCACAATCTGCGTCAATCTTCCCGTTTTCCTTCCTTATTATCCATTCAATGTGATGAACTAGCTGCAAACTATTTAAGGGGAACATTCGAAGGACTGAGGCAAACGTTTTAGTTTCGCCAGCTCGGTACTTCCTGCATTTCAGGAAGCACTCGTCAAGCACTTCAAATTTCTAAAAGGAATTAAACGCCCTTGATGCTGATAACTGTGGGTGAACGTCAGTCTCTGAGTAGTCGTAATATCTTTGATATTGAAGATTTCAGCGCATTATTGATACTGATAAATAGACTTTCATATTTCAGTTCAGTTCTCCTTTAGTACTGTAAAACGAGCTCCTTTGATCAGGAATAGCTCTTGAATGTCTCATTCCAGTAAAAGCCAAGGCGGTCGCTCAACTCTCTCCACTTCCTGTCTTGTTCGGAGCGAGCGAGAGGGAATCTGACAATATACAAAATTTCTTTGTAGCATCCCAGTTCGTGACAGAGTAAAAACAGCTCACCAGTCCTGTGTGAAAGGACGTTATTCAGAGAGAAAGCCAGAAAGAAACAGAGAAGGACTGAGAGAAAGGCAGAGAAAGGAAGTTAAAAGCAGAAAAAGGAAGTTACAAAGCTAGGAAAAGGAGGAAAAGAGAGGCAGATGCGGTGTGGCCAGCTCCTGTGCTGTTCCACTCCATCATTTCCTGGTGTCTCTGTGACTTCTCTCCCTCGCTTTCACTCTCTCCATCTCTCCCTCTCTCTCTCTGTCTGTTTCTCGTGAGCTCTACGAGTTGGAGCTCCACAGTCCAGGGCAGGCAGGCCAAATGGTGACTGGGCGAGGTGGTTTGGCTCTGGGTGGACTCTCACAGACGCTCCCTGGTGGGAATCCAGATATAAGGCCCTGACTGCTCCTCGATCACAGTTTTCACCTTGTGATAAACCTCCTCGAAGCTGTCACCCTCCACGATTGCTGCGATACAGGAAGAGAGCGCCAGTTATAAATCATTGCAGCATTTACTCAAATAAATGATGCCAACAGATGTATATGTAGCACATGTGTGATCTAAACTGAACTGAAATCCAACGGCAAAAACAGTGAAAGTACTATGTATGAAGTGGTTTGGTAAATTACTGATGACTCTGAGATCTAAGCATGAGCAAAATTTGTTACATTATGACAAGATTATGGAAGAGCCTGATGTGGCACATTAAAGATGTGCAATGTCAATGTACCTTGAATAGGCATCATTCTTGCAACACAAGCAGAACTAATTTATGTGTACATTTAAAAGTTGTGTAAAGCAGTTATACATTGTTGCATGATTGCAACACTGTCAAAAAACATTGCAAAAACTGTACCTACAACCACACTGAACTATGGCAGTACCCTTAAAATGACAACTTTGAACCATATCTCCCCCTGAAAGATGCATATTAGCACCTTTCAGCAGTAACATGTATATTTAAGGTACTAATATGAACCTTTTCTGAGTAGATAAGGTACAAAGTTGTCCCTTTAAGGATACTATTGTACAATTTTGCACCTTTTTTAGAGTGTATGTAATAATTTAACATAAATTATTGCATCAATGTGATGTCTATGTATAAATCTATAAACTTTTTAGTGAAATAGCTCATTGAAACTTGCAAAAACTGTCACATTCATGCAATGCTCTGTTTAAATCAGGGGTTCATAACAAGGGGGCCTCTGGGAATTTCCAAGGGGGGCATCAAGATGTCTTAAAATGTTTTAAAATATGACAAAACAAGCTAAAAATTAAGATACTTGTCATCTTAATGGACCCTCTCAACAACTTTTTCTTTGAAGAATAAGGGTCACCATGGTCTTGGAAAACCTCGATAAATATGAGATATATTAGGACAAAGAGGTCCTTTACATGCAGCCTGATAGCAATCACATCATTCACTATGTGGCACAAGCTGATTGGCCTCTTGCTCAATATTTCAATAGTCTGGTTCAGTGTTTGTTGTAAGCTGGTCCTGCAGCGCACCTGCATCTCAAACCTTCCACCTCCCCAGCTCCACCTCTCTAGATCCTATTCATGCAGCAGCAGAATATTTTACATGCTCACAGCAGCATGTCTGTGTATTTATTTGTAGTAGCAAGTCCCTACTTGCTCTGCAGCAGCAGCATGTGTAGCAGATTCAGTCCGCCAAGACCAAATACAGTTTGTTAACATTGTCTTATCTATTATGCTAAAACTATTCAGAGAGTTGTCATGACTGAACTATAGAAATGTGATTTCTAGACCTGGAAAATACATAAAAAATTAATTAAACTCCATGTCAGTTACAGTAGGTATTGCCTAGTAATTAATAAATGAGTTTCCTCCAGGACAATAGAGGGCAATGTTTCAGACTGTCTTACCAGAGAAGCACTCCAGGAAATCTTGCTCCAGTTTAATAGCGCGGTCCATACCTTTCCTGGCTTGTTCCTCAGTTAGACGTGTGTTGATCTCTCTGGATAAAACAGCAAAAACCAATCAATTGTCACTTAAACAGTGTTTTTGTTATTTAACAGTTGCTAAACTGTGTTGGGGAAAGTTACTTTTAAAAATAAGATGCATTACAATATTGCGCTACTCCCTAAAAAGTAACTAATTACATTACTTAGTTACTTTTTATGGAAAGTAATGCGTTAGTTTATTTTTCCGTTACTTTTTAAATCTTGGCTGGTCTTGCTTGTTTGTTTTTAATATAAAAAGTTTTTTTTGGCAAAGGTAAACACCTTGTCACACCAAAAATAAAATGAATACGCCTCAGGCTAAAGGAAATGTAGATAAAAAAAAAATCTGGTTACGTAACTTGTGTTATTTGTAATGAAGTAACCCCAACACTGTTGTTAAACGGGGCATTTTGAGTTGATTGAAGTATTTGTGTAGTTTTTTGTCATTACGTACAGGACGTTCTCCAGTGATTTGGGCCGTACGAAGATGGCGATTGGGTGAAGCTGTGCAGCCTGTAGCCTACGAACTGCATTTGCGGACACATCCAGAATACAGTGCTTTCCCTGCTGCTCAAAAACACACAGACATCCATATTAAGATTTACAAAAATGATACACAAGTTTATTGTTTTGTCCAAAACTCAGATCTAACCTGTTCCGCCACTTCTCGGACACTCTGAACACTGGTTCCGTACAGGTGGCTGTTGTACTGACCCGCCTCAATGAAACGATGGTTCTGAATGTCTTTCTCCATCTGTTCCCGCGATGACACAAAATGGTAGTCCCGACCATCCACCTCATACTCCCGCTTGGGTCGTGTCGTATCTGAGAAGAGCAATGACAGCATCTTGTGAGTAATGTGACTTTAAAAATTGCTTATTTTGTTTAAGATTGTTTGCAGAAAAATTTTGGGCAAGGTTCTGAAGACTGAGAGGTTTTTTCAGATACAACTGTGGCAGCAAGATAGCTTAAATATGTATAGGGCCTTATGATTTCCGCAATTTAGAAAATACAGACAGAATCATGAATTCTAGTCATAAAAATGGAATTTACAGTATTAAAGCAAATTGTCATGAAATTTGGCAAATTTTGGATGAATAAATCAAAAGTAGGGCTATCTGAATCAAATCATGACATGGACTAGTTTTGATTACAAAAAATTTAATTTGATTATTACAACGGCATCCAAAACAATGGAAAAAAAATTAATTTGGGAAAAAAATAAAATGAATTTCAAAGGACCCTATTTGTGCTCGAGGATACATGTCAAAACTCGATTCCACAAACCTCACAAACTTAATTAAAACCTTTGATTATAACCTTTGCACCCTAACTCCCGGAAATTACATAAAGCCAAATCAGATTTTTTGGGCTGATGTTTAGAAGGCTCTTGTCATGTTTGTGAGCAATATGCATCTAAGCGTGACAACAGAGTTGAAGAATACTTACGAGGGACACAAGAGCCAAACTTGTCTGGGAACTCAGACAGCAGGTCATCATTCACTCTGTCCTTCACCGGGCCCAGAATAATGATCGGCCTCGCGTAGTGCACTGAACAGGATGAGAGACACAAGAGAGATTATGTGAGAAAAAATGGAAGTGAAAAGAAATAATAGCAACAATATGAAAGACCAGTGGCTCAGTTCCCAACCCCAGTGAGCTGCTTACAAAGACCTCTTTTCTAGGGCTGAAAAAAATAAGTCGATATTATCATCAATGTTGACAGTAAAATATTGCTGAGAAATATTTTTGTTGTTGAATAATCATTTGATCTCATATGACCTAAAGTAAGGGCCTGCAATAACACGGTTTGACCAGTGTGGCGCTGTAGCGCAAGACTGTATTTCAGCCCTCCTGGATGCAATCCGAAGACGACACGCTTATGACATTCGCAAATGAATACGAACCAGTAGAGTGTGGGAAAGTTTTACAAAACTACAAACAAAAAAAGCTGTCATGTGTAAAGGCCCTGATATCCTCATGGTGAAGTTCTTTCATTCTTCATTTAGGGGTAAAAAGAAGTATGATATCCGCAAACAGTGCTTTACTCTTAGTGAACTTCCCAACGCCGCAAATAGCAGTGTTTAGATGAATGTGTAATATGTGCTGCGTGCTTTCCTCTCAATAACAAAATAAACACACAATAAAATTTATAGTGTTGGAAAACAGCAAAGAAAGCATCTGGTGATAGTGACGTGGTTATATTTGCATGAGCTCTGCAACTGGCACTACAGTAAAGTCATGCTTTGTAAAAAGGGTGTTGTTTTACATGACCATTGAGGAATTTAACCAAAGTGTGTTACCGACATTTCATGAAGACCCTAAAGTATAATATCAACTTGCGTAAAATGGGAATTCAATGCCCTCTTTAAAGCAAGCAGCTTTACAGCATTAAACATGATAAAACTATATCAGTGCCCTTTTCAGTTAGAATTACAACTTGGTTTTCTGCTATAAAGCAGCTCTGTATGTATATGAATATGCATAAAACTCAATAAAATATAACTCAATATTTTAACAAATTGCAAATGCTAAATATTTAGGTGAAATAATCGAAGATTAGTTTATTACTCATTCTAATAATCGCCCTACACATTTCATAATCCCCACACAAAAACTGTTTTTTTAACATATTATTATTATATACTGAAAAGTATCAATAACAGTAGTTACATCTAAAAATATAATGATTTTTCATCAAAAGTCAGACTATTAGAATCAACTTTCAGCATTAGTGTGCTACTTGTCCTATTTGTCTTGCTCTCATCTCTGCTATTTAAGCTGTTGCTGTCTATATATGTAGAGTGTTTGAATTGAGGTCTCTGTTTCATTTAGGATGCTTCCTACGTAGACTGCAGAACGCAAGGCATCTCACTAGGGTCTGGATCAGAGCCAGCGTATAAATGACACAACATATGGTGACTCAGTCGAGTTATCCAACCTTCCACTTGTGCAACTGTCTCGTAACTTCGTACTGGCTCTTCCCTTCCTGAAAGACAACAAATACACATACATCAGTTTCAGATTGTAATACATGCAACAACAAAACATTTAACTCTGTATCAGTATTCAGGGCTCTACTGTGCTGTCTACGAACAAAAAGACGGTTGTAACTCACCCTGTGAACCTGTACTGTCTCGACTTCGGTCCTGTCAAAAGGAAATGTAGGGTACAATGCTTATTAAATTGTAATAGACTGTTTTCTGCATCAGTTTAGACGTAAACATTTCATTTATTTCATTAATATTATATTATCTCCAAGTACAGTTTATTAAAAATATAATATATAAACAGTATATTAAAATATACTTTTGAGATTTGAAGTACTTTTAAGATTTGTCCTAAAAGTGCACACTCAATGCAATTACGCACACTTCTTTTATAGGTAGTCCTATAGTTACATCTGAAAAAAAAAAAAATGTAACCGTACTGTGAGTCAGTGTACTGTGAGCATGTGTTTTTTTTCTGCAAATGTCAATTAAGGAACTTTATACATGAATACACAATGCTAAAATGCCCAGGCAAAAGATATGGAGCTTAAAATATTAACTTCCCAGGAAAACCTACAGAGAGCACTGAGCACATGTGCTGAATGCCTGTGTGTGTGTGTTTGTGAGCGCAGTGATCTGTATCTATAGCATGCGCCCTACAGGCAGAACAAGCTCACAATGCCCAGGAGTTTCAGTGCTTTCATAAAACAACTGCTTGATAGACTCCCATGGGCTGCAAACACATACCACTGCTACTCTAAACACATCACAACTGATTATAGAGAAGGAAAACAAATCTCATAGGAGATCCGCCAAATGTTTTTGGAGTAATTTAAAGGAAAATATTTGAATAGGATGAACTGCAAGCAGCTGTTTGTGTTTTAGCAAGGATCTTACCCTTTCTTTTGATTTCAACCGCGACCAATCTTTTCTCTCAACCCTGGAAGAGAGATTTGTTTGAATGAATGACACAGGATATACCAAGAATAAATTGTGCTGTTGTTTATTTTTTAGTTTAATTATGCCTGTGTGATATTGCTTAACTATACCATACCTTATAAATCATAACTCATTTTTTTCCCCCCAAAATCTTAAATCTTGAGGTCATACTAACTGCATTATAACAGGCTACATCATGCAGTGAATGTGTTGACTCTCATGGTGTGTTTTTGTAAAGTGAGTGACAAACTGGATAATGTCAACTCACACATTGTTAAAACAGCAATTAAGATATTATCATAGCCGACACATATCTCACACCCCTGGTGCAGAAAGCACCTGGTTAAACTGGATTGGTAAATGAAACAGTCATTTGAGCTGAAATAGCACATGCAAAAATGGCACAAATGTTTAGTGAATTCGTCCCACATTCTTTTGAGATTATAGCCAGAAAACATACATGTTAACACGAGACTGGTATAATAAAATCTTATTTCTGTCATGATTCATATGTGAATACCAGAATGTATGTGATGTAACTTTTTTCTTTTCTTTTCAAAAAAGAGAAAAATTCAAGATGATCTATATTACATTTATTTCTACAATCTAAATGCTTCAGGGAAATAGATTGAGTTTCAATTTAATTGTTTTCAAATAAGAAAATATTTCATTTTACTCATGTCCACAAAAATTCTGTCAACTGTATCCAGCATCACGCAATGTAATTTTCTTCTGCAGCTGACATTTTGAACACATTATGGTAAATGTCCTCTAAATTTTTTCTATATGTGACCCTGGACCACAAAACCAGTCATAAGTGTCAATTTTTCAAAATTGAGATTTATACATCATCTGAAAGCTGAATAAATAAGCTTTCCATTGATGCATGGTTTGTTAGGATAGGATAATATTTGGCCGAAATACAACTACTTGAATATCTGGAATCTGAGGGTGCAAAAAAATCAAAATACTGAGAAAATTGCCTTTAAAGCTGTCCAAATTAAGTTCTTAGCAATGCATATCACTAATCAAAAATTATGTTTTGATATATTTTTACAGTAGGAAATTTACAAAAAATCTTCATGGAACATGATCTTTACTTAATATACTAATGATTTTTGACATAAAAGAAAAATCAATAATTTTGACCCATACAATGTATTTTTGGCTACTGCTACAAATATACCCCAGCGACTTAAGGTCACATATTTGATCTCCAGTGACCTGTATGTGAACTGCCCATCCACTATGTTGAGTACATTGTTATGGTTTGCAATATTTTTATGATTTTTATTCAAATAAGTATTACGATGTGATGTTAACCTGATCAAGAAATTAGCATTTGCTTGATGCTCTCAGAATTATGAGTCAAAATGATGAAATTGTCAACTATGTTACCTTTTACTTGGTCTGTAACATAGTTGACAAACTCACCACCAGGGAAAACATGACTTTCTTTGTAATATCAAATGGTGTTTAATGATTAAACTTGGCAACTAGCTTATTTGATACAATGCTAAAATATAGAAATGAAAAAACCAATAGTTGTTTTATTGAGAAATCATATTGTTTTTGATTTTTTTTTTCCCCTGACGTGAATTATATTGACTGAGAAATAAATTACATTTTAAAATATATTAAAATACTAGACATTTATTTTAAATTGTAATACTATTTCACAATATTACTGTTTGTACTGTATTTTTGATCAAATAAATGCAGCCTTGGTGAACATAATAGACCATTCAAAATCACTAAAATGAATGGTAGTGTAATTTTCGAGATTTTTTAGTATTTCATATGCTGTCAACAGAGCTCAAATGAAGTATTTATCCCAGAACTTTCTTTTAAAATGACTGTAGAGAAATGTTTGTGCGGATAAATATCTCTAGAGCACGTCCTTGTAACAGTGGGTTAGACTGAGAGAGAGAGTTAAAAGCTAAAAAGTCTCTTTAAGCCGTTTGAATATTATTTTGTTCAAGGACAACAGAGCAGATAACACAAAAGAAAGCAGCGACACACACACACACACACAAACACACACACACACACACACACACCTCCTCTTGCTAGGGATGAAGCCGACCTCCTCCTCATCCCCCTGTGGGCTGACTCTGCAGGCCTGCCACCACTCCTCATCTCCACAGTCCAAAACATGCAGCACATCTCCAAACTTAAAGCCCACGGCCTGACTCAGGAAACCACAGTCTGCTGTCTTATCATAGTCAAACAGAGCCCTGCCAAACGACAGAGAGAGAGAGAGAGAGAGAGAACATAAGTCATGGGGAAAAGAGAGGATAAAGGAGGACAGAGAGAGAGGGGGGGTTGAAAAGGAAAAACATCAAAGGAAAAGCATGGAACTGGGTTGAAATTGAACACAGACCTTTTATTTTTGGCCTTTTTTCATTTTTTTAATCATTGGCTCTGTTCAGAATAGTATGCTTTCTGCATACTGTGCAGTGTGGGCTATGTTAAACAGTATGCAGTATGGTCCCTTTATGTTGCAACTCAAATACTTAAAAATGAACACTCATTTCATTTCAAATTGTGGTATATATAGCATCCAGGTTATCTAGGAAATTCACCTTTGTGAAAAAGAAGTGTGCTTAAGTGTATGAATGTGCACTTGTGGTGTACTTGAGTGTAGTTTGAAAATGTCAAATTATTGTCTTTTTTGTAGTTGTAGTGTATGTTGTATGTTTACCTGATATAAAATCCTCGTTTAGGGTTACTTCGTAATGTAGTTGTTCCAGAGCCCATACTGCTGTTCATCAACTGCTCTCTGAGGTCGTGAATTTTAGCTTCAAATCGACTGTACTCTGAACATAAAAACACAACTGTTATCCAACACTGCACAGCACATTATGAGAAATTCAAGAGAAATCAAACATTTGTGTCAGTTTGGACACTAATGTGATGTGTGTGAAAGTCTAAAATATCTATTCCATGTACACTAGAATTCAAATTTGGGGTCGGTAAGATTTTCAAATGTTTTTGAAAAATGAAATTGATGTTTTCATCAAAAATCCATTGAAATTGCTAATAGTGTGAAATATTTTTTTACCATTTAAAATAACTGTTATCTATGTGAATATATTGTAAAATGTAATTTATTCCTGTGATGCAAAGCTGAATTGTCAGCATCATTACTCCAGTCTTCAGTGTCACATGGTCCTTCAGTAATCATTCTAATGTGCTGATTTACTGCTCAAGAAAAATTTATCATTAATATCAATGTTGAAAATAGTTGTGCTGCTTCATATTTCTAGCGAATTTTTATTTTTTTATTTTTTTTTTTTTTAGGATTTTTTTAATAAATTGATTTAAATGTACTGACCCCAAATGTTTGAACGGTAATGTAAACTGAGACTCCAAAACGTATTTGAACACACATGCCAGAAAAATGTATAAATGTATTTGCATAACAAAATATCTAAAAAAAAAAAAGTTACATTTATTTTGAAATATAGCACTAGCAATTTATTTTGCAGTTCCTAGAAGATTAACTGTGCACTGTCCATTTTACCTGCATTTGGCAAGTGTCAGCTTTGGACCCAGTGTGCAAGACAGTTCAGTCAGGTGTGTGTGTTTGTGTGTGTTCTGACCTTCTGGTCTGTATTGAGCGATGATGGTTACAGTCTGTCCGGCGTTCTTCAAGGCAGCTGCTGCTTGTTCATGTGTAGCTGCCCGTAGATCCACGCCATTGACCTGAGAAACATATGCATATCATTACAATCACATATCACACACACATCACTACAGCCTTAACATATTACTGTAACATTACTGCCAAACTACACTTCAACAAGACAACAGAAGCAACACTTCACAATTATCAATACTGCTGCATTGCAATATTTACTTTTTTTTATTGCATACCTACATGCTGGCATGAATAGGGTTGGGAATCGAAAATCAATTCCAATTCCAGAATCAGACACTTAAGGTCAGGAATCGGATGCTTGATGTCAAATTGAAATTTCAGTTCGACCTATCAATTCCTGTGGTGGAAAGGGGCTGTTAAAAATTGTTTGTCTTTGAATAATTCATTCAAGAGATTCATTCAAAAACACTGATTCATCCAGTAATGAAACAAGTGAATCTTGAGTGAGTCATTGTATCATTCCATTCATAAATTCCACGAGATTTTGTTTACTTGTCTAATATTTTTTCTTCAGAATTGTGAGAGAACTGCAACCTCCATTAAAAAAAAGTCTCAGTTTATCCAGATTCGTGCAGCTCTATTTTGCACACAAACAGCTCTTAATCTAGTCCAATTTTTATGTAGCCGGCTTATTTTTGTTCATGGTATTCAGCAGCAATTAAATGTTTTGCAAAAAGAGACACAAAATAAATGTTTGACATCTAAATGTTTGACAATTTTTTTAACCACACTGGAATTGAAACTGGGAATCAATAAGAATCGGAAACGGAATTGATAAAATTCAAACGATACCCAACCCTAGGCATGAACTAATCCAAACAGCTCTTAAAGGGACAGTTCACCCAAAATGAAAAATTCTGTCATTTACTCAACATCATGTTGTTCCAAACCTGAAAGAGTTTCTTTCTTCTGTTTAACACAAAAGAAGATATTTTGAAGAATGCTGGTAACTAAACATTTGGTAGTAACCATTGAGTATTTTTTTTTTTCTCCATACTGTGGAAGTCAATGGCTACTGTTTGGTTACCAGCATCAGCATCTGGTCAACGGAAGAAAGAAAAGTTTGTATTGTATTGTAAGTAAAAAATGTCCATTTTTGAGAGAACTGTCCCTTTAAATTACCTAACATTATGACAATCAGCATGCTCAGCAATATAAAAAAATTCACAATATGGGAGTATAAAAACTGCACAATATAGATGTTTTGGAAATTTCTTGGATTTTTTTATTTTCTATTTTCGGTGCAAAGACCATTTGTGTCTTATACTTTGCACTTTGTCTTTTGATTGTCAGGTATATATATCTAGGATACATGGACAAAGAAGCTTGTCAGGATTAATGGGATGGAGTCTCCATTAAAACATACAGTATGTATAGCTACTCATTAAACATCATGGCTAGTATTATGTGTAGTTGTGAGTCCATTGCACCTGCTGGTTAAATCCCCACAATGCAAAAGCACTTGTGAAAACAGAGGCTTTCATTTCAAGCTGCAATTATGCTTTATGAGTACATGTGTACGTGTTTGCATGTTCTCACACTTAAGATCTGATCTCCTTTGCGCAGTTCTCCGCTCAGGTCCGCAGGGCCTCCTGCCAGGATGAAAGAGATGAATATTCCCTCACCATCCTCCCCTCCAACTATATTAAACCCCAAACCCGTCGATCCTCTGTGGATCACAACACGCCTCGGGTCCCTGAGACACAAGACAGAGCGAAGAAATAACAGAAGGTAAAGATAAGTTACTAAAGAATTCTAGGATGATAATAATCATTTAAATGCACATTATTTCATACATAACTGAACCTGAAACTGCGACACAGTGCTGTCAGTCAGGTATGGTGAGTGATTTGATGAACATATATCAATTTATTTATTTTTTAAACTCTTGTTGCTTTAGATACACAGCTGTTTTAGCTAAAGGATGCTGTTTTATTAAATCAAGTATAGTGCTTTTCACACTGTTTCAAAACAGCTTTACTGAAAATTGCATTGATATTTCAATGTCTTATAATTTTCAGTGAGCAGTTTTATAGCTCAGCGATATGATAATGTATGTCAATGACATAACTGACTGACCAGTTGAGATTTTGCTCTATTTAAAGGTAAAAAAAGAAGTGACAAACAACTATGACAGCAATTATGAGAAAAAAATTCCAGAATTACAAGATGTAAATTTGCAATTGCGAGAAATAAAGTCAGAATTGTGAGATAAAAACTCAAAATTGCGAGTTATAAAGTCCAATTCTGAGGAAAAAACTTCTTACAAGTGCAAGTTTATATCTCCCATTTTACCCAATTGAGACTTTATATCATGCGGTTCTGAGAAAAAAAGTCAGAATTGTGAGATTTAAGCTCACAATTGCAAGAAAAAAAAGTCCGAATTCTAAAATAAAAATTCCCAATTACCTTTTTATTTTTTATTCAGTGGCAAAAACAAGCTTCCAGAAAACGTAACTAAATATTAAATCTTGAGTGTAATCAGTTGGCAAAAAGGCTGTTGTGAGTTTAAAAGTTACTGCATTTAGTTTGCAAACATTTTGTGGCGATTTTGAGAAATACAAAACATGCATGGTTTTGATTTCAATTACTGACGTTTTGGTATAATGACAAAACTAATTTCAGATTGTATTACTATACTGTGAAATACATCATCGTGATAGAAAATGACTCATTTTGTGGTATAAGCTTCTGGTCATATCGCCCACATTTTTTATCAGGGAGCAGGGAAAATTATCCATAATTCTTTAGTCCTTCAGTCCCTCAGTGAAGCCAGAGGCACAGCAGCAAAGAACAAAATTAGACAAAGTAAACATTTTCTGCTCTAATTATGGAGAAAATCTGTGGAAATCTGCAGAATGGGTTTAAATAATGCATTAAAAAGACCTGCCACTACACTTTTATTGGTAGTTTAAAGCATTATCAAATTGATTACAATATTGGTTAAATAACTAAACTTATTTGAATAGCTAATAATAAATATAACATAAATAATAATAATTTAACATCAAAAATCAATTAAAAACATATATATTAAAACAAATTACTCAAAATGATAAAATGAACACAAATTTAATACAATACAATAGTAAAATTTTTACTAAATTTAAAATTAAAATGGAAACCAAAAATATAAAAAAATAAAAGCTAATTCAAAATGTTAATAAAAACTGCAATAATAATTTATTACACAGTACTAAAATAACACTGATGAAGGTGATGAGAGCTCTATTTCAAATCCTTCCAATTTATTTTAACCCAGCGATTGTGCAGGAACTGCTGAATCATGAGCTTCCAGTTACTCAGAGCGCATTACCTGGGTAAGTCGTCATCTCCCATCAAGCCATGCAGCACAGGAGAAAAGCGGCTTGGTGAGGTGGGAGTGAGGGCTTGTGGGTAATCCGAAGCCAGGAAGTTTGGATGTCCAAGGTCCGTGTCCAGATGCGGAGAGTACGCTGAAGGGTGAACACACACAAAGGAGTGAGCGAAAGCTAGATTTACCATTGAATCTTTAAAGAGTTTAGCTTGAAACATACTTTGCAGTGAAACAGCACTTCCGTGTGCTGTGTACTCACTGCTTGTGAGGTCTGGTGGGTTGTAGCTGTTGGTAAGGTACAGGTTGTTTGGCTTTGCCACTCTGAGGTAGACCACCTCTGCTGTGTTCTTCAGCGCGCCCACCGCATCCTCATGCATCACGTCTTCCAAACACACATTATTCACCTGCAGATGCAGAGATTGACATTATGGGGCAAGTGTCCCTTGAGAAAAAGAAATGCACTTAACTGTTTTGAGCGTGCACTTGTAGGGTACCTCAAATCTTAAAAGAATAACTGAAAAAACTTTACTTGTAGATAATATAATATTCATAAAATAAAAGTGTACTTACAGTAAGCTTTCATGAATATGTTTCTCAACACACTTAAGTACATTTTTATAAGAGCAATTTGTAATAATGTCAAATTAAAAGTTTACTTTAAAGTACAATTGAAATTGTTAAGTTTTAATAATCTATTGTTGTTCTAAGAAGTACACTTATTTTGATCATTTTGATGTTGACTAACATGCTAAAGCACATGATTATAATTTTAACTGTAGTGTGTTATTTGACATTACATTTAAATTTTATACATTTTAAATGTAATAAATGTTGCAGGATTATTTAGTTAACTAAAACTAAAACTTAAAGCCATTAAAATACATTTCCGTGACTTAAAATAAAACAAACGTTAACTGAAATAAAATAAAAGTTTAACTTGATGTAGTAAAATAACTAAAACTGAAAAAAAAAAACTATAAAGTCATATTATAAACAAAAACTACTAAAAATTACAATAACAATAAAACTTTAAAAAATTAAAATGAAAATAGAAAAATAAAAACTTTCAAAATATCATTAAAAACTACAACAGTATGTCAGTGATACTAAAATAACACTGCTAAATTGTAACTTCATCATTACAAATATATTTAAATACATGACATACAAATTTAAAGCAGAAATGACACTAAAAGCGTATTTTAATTTACAATAAATGCTTGTCATTACATTTGGCAGCAAAGAAGTAATTTAGAAATGACATATAAAGGTGTACTTAAGTCCTAATTCAATCAACAAAGGTCAAAAACAAGTTCAGCTAATTGCATTTATTATAAATTTAAACTCTAATACATTTGCATTTACTTGCAGTTAACATGCAGTTAAGTGCAAGAAAACATTACATCCAGTTCAAACTTAAGTATATTATCTTTATTATACTTATTATTATACAATTTTTTTTAGTGCTAAAGTGTACTTCTTTTTCAAAAGGCATACCAAGTTAAAAACAGAAAAGTAGGAACAGTGGATGTTATAGATATTAAAGTTGTTTGCAATTTCTGCATCACTAATGGCACCAAACTAAATATAAGAAAATCTGGGATTTATGTACATCAAAGTAATCACTACAGATAGACAACTGATTGCTTTTTCTACTGTGCTGCATTAAAGGGGTCATATGATGCGATTTCAAGTTTTCCTTTCTCTTTGGAGTGTTACAAGCTGTTTGTGCATAGATAAGATCCCTTAAGTTGCAAAGACTAAAGTCTCAAAACCAAAGAGATATTGTTTATCAAAGTTAAGACTCTGCCACGCCCCCTAAAACGGCTCTTTCAACACGCCCCCACATCTCTACGTCACGATATGGGGAGATTTTCATAACACCGCCCAAACGTACACGCAGTGAAAGAAGGCGGGACTTTTATTCTCGCTGTAGTGTTGTTGCTGCCGCCGGCGCCATGTCCTGGAGACGCTGTTTCATTGTGAAAGTGAAACTACTTTGTTTGGGCTTCCAAAAGAAGACATGACTAGAAATCAGTGGTTAAGTTGTATTTACAACACTGTGCCAGAGCAGTACAACGCAAGTATTCGAGTGTGTGCTGCACATTTTACGGAGGACTATTTCCTGATCTTGGAAGCTACAATGTTGGCTCGCACAAAGGCTGTTTCTATAAAGTGGGGCAATTCCAACTTTGCAAGGACAGTCTGGCGCTTCTGACTCGCAGCCTGTAAGTACATTTCTGCCGCTGATGATTCAAACGCGAGTTTTGAGCAGTGTAGAGTAGTGCTTGTTGTTTGTCGTGGTAATATTTACGCGGCGCGATGCAACGTGATGCGTAAAAAGACCACATAAGTCATTATAATCAGTAATTATGTCCCCACTGGATGCAACAAATGCCTCGTTTGTAATGGGTTTTATTGGTTTTGTGTGGTCGCGCCATGAAACGCCATCACAATATGGTGAGGGGCGTAACATTTCCATCTTACGCTTGAGGTATTCGGCCAATCACAATGCACCGGATAGCTGGCTAATCAGAGCACGCCTCGCTTCTCAGAACGATGAGCTTTGTAAAAATTGATGCGTTTCAGAAAGGCGGGGCTTAGAGGAGCAACAATAATGTACAGTATGTGGAAAATAATGTGTTTTTTGAACTTTAAACCACGTAAACACATTGCATTACACCAAATACACAAAATAATGTGCTTTTTAGCAACATCATATGACCCCTTTAACATGCACAACTCACTTGTAGTTCCCCCTGTGAACAGCAGGTGGCAGCATTGAAGAGCCAGTATCACACTACAGTGCAGCTACAGCTATGTGATGTTGCTCCAGTCTAATACAGACTATCTTTACATGTGTCAGTAGTCCTCATTAGTGATGTACATGTGTTGTCTTACCGCCAGTATCTTATCACCGATCTGTAGTCGTCCATCCTTATGAGCCGCTCCTCCCTCGATGATCTTTGTGACATAAATGCTGTTGTCTCCAGGGATGTGCTGGTTCCCCACACCACCCGCTATACTAAAGCCTAGCCCTGGGACAATAAAGGCACGAGTGACATTTCTCTTTATGAACAGAGCTTTCAAGTTCTCCATTTTTTGAAAAAGGTGCACTAAGAAAAAATTTGGATATTTTCTGACAGTTGCAAAACCACTTAAAGGGATAGATAGTTCACCCAAACATGAAAATTCTGTCATTTACTCATCCTCAAGTTGTTCCAAACCTGTATGAGTTTCTTTCTTCTATAAGATATTTTGAAGAATGTTGGTAACCAAACAGTTCACAGTAGCCAGTGATTTCCATAGTTTGAAAAAAATGACTTTGCAAGTCAATGGCTACCATCAACTGTTTGGTTACCAACATTCTTCAAAATATCTTCTTTTATGTTCAGCAGAAGAAAGAAATTCATACAGGTTTGGAAAAACTTGAGGGTGAGTAAATGATGACTGAATTTCATTTTTGGGGAACTATCCCTTTAAAAGAGGGCAATAGTGGCTACCACTTTTTTGGCAGCATTGGTTCCAGAGATTGTGAAAATGTGTTAAAGTGATATAAAGTGATACGATTTTTGAAAAACAGACAAAAAGACAAAAGTATAAAGGCTCGTTCACAACAAAGATAATTGTAACACCGTGTCCAAACTACACGCGACGCAACAGGATTCCAGCGAAACGCAGTTTGGCTGTCTACACTACGCGCGACAGAATCAATCAAATATCACAGCCAATCAGAAACGTGTGTGGGTGGGCTCTCCCTTGAAGCGCACTGCACTCGCAATAAAATGGATATGTTTATAATCTAATTCATAAATATTAAAACTTTTTAACATTATTAAAAGTACATACTGAGTGACTGAGACCATTTTTGTCATGTAATACGCTTGTTGGTTCGCACTGAGTTCGCAGTTTTAACGTACATCTTATTTTCAAGATCTTAGGTAAACTATCTGTTGTTGCTTTCAGTATGGCTATAACGGTCACGCAGAATGATATTCAAACTCATATTAGACACGTTTAACTTTGAACAAAGCACATAATCAGTACCTGAGATTATCACTGTCATTAGTTTGTATGTTGTTGTTCCAGCCGCGACGTCGCGGAAATAGATACCATTTCTAAACTAGAAATTTTGCGTGTCGCCGTCGCAGCTAGTTAGGACAAAAACTCCGATTAACATGGAAAAGATACCTTTTATCGCGTGTCGCGTCACGTGTAGTTAGGACACGCTGTAACACTGACGATAAAGACATAGTTTTAAAAATCATTCGAAATAAGAGTCCACATCACAACTATAATGATAACAGCACAAATAAACAATATCGTTGGAATCACTTTTACAATTTTTTTTTTTTTCCAGCTGATGAACGATAAAAACACTGACAGCCAATCAAAACCCTCCTGGCTTTAAAGAGCTTGAGCATTTAAAGTGGCAGATGACAAAACAGCGCATGTTTATAATAAAAAGAACTTTATTGTGGATTTGTGTGGAAGCTAATATAATTATTGTTATAGTTTTCTTTATTGTTATTGTTCTTGGCATGAACGGGCCTTATGACTGTGTGCTTAACGACTATAACGAGTGGAAGAGCAAAAAATATAATCAAAATAAAAAATGATTACAAAAGAGAAATTATATGAAAAATATAAAACTAATTTATATCTAATATATATATACACTCACACAAATATTTAAGGATTTTCAGTATAATGACACCAACTCAATTACATTTGCTTTGCTTCATGGGACTAGGCTTTTCCTGCAAAGCTCTTTTAGGTGATTTACTCGATGTAACTCTCTGATTGGTGGAACTTTCTGCACAGCATCTTGGGTAATGTAGTTTTTAACCAAAAAATTCCACTGTTGTTAAAATAATGCAAACAAATGGCTTTGACAAAAGCATATACGATTGATTAATAACTTTATAGCTCACAGCAGGTTTATAATTTATTGTGATGAATCACTTTGTTGAATTCTGCATTTGTAAGTTGCTTCGGATAATAGCATCTGTTAAATGAGTAAATGTAAGTGATAAACAGAGCCTAAGTCATCTGGTAAACGAAACTTTTACTTTTGTGTGACGCCCCACCACAACATCCAAAATTAGTGTTGTATTGGCAAACCAATGCTCACTTGTGCATCTTTGATAATCACATATGTTTTATTACTATAACTATACAGTCCATACCTTTTGGCCCTTTGATGAGCTTGATTTCGGTGACTTTCTCAGCAATGGGTTTCCTGCGTAATACATAGAGTCTGACGATAGCGCCCGCCTCCTTGAGAGCCTCCACCGCCTGACTGTGAGTCACCTCCCGAACATCGACGTCATTCACAAAGAGAATACTGTCATTTACTCTAAGACAAAGAGAAAGAAATGGAAATAAGTAGTTATTATGGCAACATCTGTCATATGTGACCCAAAACCAGTCATAAGGGAAAATTTTGAGAAAATCGCCTTCAAAGTTGTCTAAATGATGTTCTTAGCAATGCATATTACTAATCATAAATTAAGTTTGGATATATTTACGGTAGGAAATTTATAAAATACCTTCATGGAACATGATCTTAACTTAATATCCTAATGATTTTTGGCATAAAAGAAAAATCGAAAATTTTGAGCCATACAACGTATTTTTGGCTATTGCTACAAATATACCCATGCTACTTAAGACTACAAATATTGCCCATGCTACCATGCTACTTATTGCTACAAATATACCCATGCTACTTGGTTTTGTGGTCCAGGGTCACATATATGAACACATCCACACACACACACACACACACACACACACATATATATATATATATATATATATATATATATATATATATATATATATATATATATATATATATACCTTTCAACTGACAGATGCCACAACATTTGAATTTTTGAATTTAAAAATTATTTTCTTTTTTTTTTTTTTTTTTAGTTTCTGGCAATATCTGGGAACACTGGCATAGAAGATAAAGATGTTATGTTTAAATGATATTAAGTTCAATTTGACTGTCTGGAGAGATTTTATTTCTCACAGAATACACAACCACATGGCTAATATACAGTGTGTTTACACACTGCAGCACGCTGAGGCAGTATTTACACATGAACAAATTGGACTAAAATGTGGCCATTTTGAGATTATGGACATCAGGCAATAACCATGGGTGTGTTGGCTGACTGACAGAAGCTTTAACTTTGCCTTGTATCAGCTCCAGAATCCAATGACAGACTTGGCAGTGTATAATAAACAAGTTCTGTTTTGAATTTCATCCTGCATGCTGCTTTTTCTCCATGTCAAAGATAATGTTATATTTTCTCTTTCTGCTGAAAACTGAAAAAGAGGGATCTTAATCGCATCTATGGATGAAAAATTTCAGTGACAGAAACTTTTCTGCTGTTTCAATGCCCTGCCTCCACCTTCGGTTTTATGGAGTAATATGTATTTTTGATGTCCTTTTAGTTTTTTGAATATTGTGCACTATCTTACCAAAAGATATAATAGTATTATTGAGAGCAGATAACAAAACTGATATTTATAATGCTTTAAAAGTAGTCTGTTATACTGTCTGTTATACTAAAGATTTCATTGAATTTTACATTAAAAGCTCAATAACATTTGTATATTCATAGTTTCTCTGAACAAAACTGAGGTGTTGTTAAGCTCCATGTTGCCATTATATCATACTACATGAAAATAAATAAATAAAATATGTGATAAAACAACATTTTAGCTAAATCATCTATTTTGCCTAAATATTCAATAAACTGTTCTATTTCCCCCCCCCAGATTTTTCTATTATTTCATATTTCAGGGGCTTTACAGGGTTGAATATGAAGTGTCTGTATAATTTGTGTTTAATATAATATAAATATAGTTTGTGTTTTATTGATTTGTAGTGCTTATTTTATGTTTTTAGGTACAGTTAGGCAAACTAGGCCAGTTGGAAACAATCAACTATCACTTGCCATTAAAAAACTGAACCTACATTCCAAAATTGACCAGGGATCAGTTTCAAAGGATCACCAGATCAGTGGTGAATCCTTGTGATGAATCATTGCAATATTGAAATGTTTGTGAGCATATCTTTGATCAGTAGGAACTGTGTCACGAAATTGCATCTGACACTTTGACCCTAGTGATAAACCACCAAGAATATATATAAATATATATAAAACAGTAAAATAGAAACAGTATCACTGTAACACTGTTTTAAAATGCTCTGAAATATGTGACTCAGTTTGATACGCTTGTTTGAAACCCTTTGTGAAGCACCATGTGCTTTGTTCACCCATGACATTTGATTCTGACATGTGTTTCTGTTGTCTTGTTTTTGCCTTATTTGGGTAATTCTTGTTACATCATGCTTTGAGATTTGAAAGCTATGGGGGAGGGTGAGATTAAAGTTTGGCTTGTTCTTTACACAAAGCTATTGTATGACTTTAGAAGATTTGTTTGTAATATACATGAGTACATGAGTCATTTTACAGTACATTTTGTCCTTAGGCAAACTGCCCCATTCACTTTCATTTTATGTAAAAGAGCAGCCAGGACATTCTACTAAGTGTCATCTTTCGTGTTCCACAGAAGAAGAAAAATGATAGAAGTTATAAACATTAACTTGTTGAACAAGTGATGAAATAATAGTAATTCTCACATGAATTGTTTAATAAGCAGCATTATGTTTATGGCGGTACAGTAAACTATACCGTTTTTTACCTGCTGTTTTCTCAAGCAGAGCATTTTCACACAGAGCTCAACACCATCTAACAAAAGACATTTCACTGAAACTGACAACTCGACAAAACACCACAAATATTCCTTAGCTCTCAGAAGTGCAAATGCAGCACTAGCTGTGCTGTCATCCAGAAACATAAAGCAGAGATTACAGAGAGTGGGAGTATAAGTGCCATCATGCCATGACTGACTGTCAGTACAGTTTTCTGGAAATAACTGCTCATAAATATTCATCATAAAGCCCTCTAATTATCACTGACCACCAAGAAAGTAGTAAAACAGAATTAAAGGTGTCATAGGTGATTGTCTTCAGAAACATTTTTTGTTATTCTGGTTGAAAGTCTCTTCACATCCTGATAGCAATCATTAAGTTAAGTGGTCTAAATGTATTTATCTGTATTTATATATTCTTTGGAAGGTGTAGGACCAAGAAATGTTCATCCAATCAAAACGCTCGGTCCGAGCGTTTTAATTGGCTTTCCTACCTGCCTGTCAACGTATGTATTAGCATACCTCTGCGCACCCGGTTCGCGCAGACATGACACGTCATCAGCGCGTTCGCACACAGAGCTAGAATGGCAGACAAACATCTTCCTTCCTGGTATTGTAGTACTTTTACTAACTGTACTATAAAGTTTTCTCACCGGTGAATGACACATGATGTAGCCCAGCGGTTCCCAATCCCAGTCCTCGCGCTCCCCATGTCTCGCTTAGTTAACACACCTGATTCAGATCACCAGCTCGTTAGAAGTGAGCTACATGCATGAACTGTGTTCCGATTGACATGTCCCTACACAGTGTTCATTGCTCCCTACTCCCTGAGCAGGGAAAATCCATCGGAAATTTATTTCACCTCGGAACATTCATTCGCAGATTGCACTGCGCAGCGTCTTTACACACAAACGAAACTTTATAGAGAAGTGTGACATAATATACCTCTGTAAATAAATACAATTTAAATTCACGTCTCGCACACTTTTATGCCCTTTGTATGGAACATGCTTTGAACTGGAATCATGGCGGAATATCTGGCGATGTCCACTTCGCAGGGCACTTATGACTTACGGTCAAATAGAACAAAAGTCAGACGTGATAAGATATATGAAATGTGCAGAGCGGGGAGAGCGTGAGGACTGTTATTGGAAACCGTTGATGTAGTAATTTAATGTTGTCTCTGGTATTCCGCTCTCTGAGCGTATGTGAGTTCAGGGGGCGTGGCTTTGGACGGCGATTGCAGGGAGGGTGGGACGTTCGCTTTCAGTGCTATCAGGCTAAAGTTAGCATTTTCCGAGATGTCCCACTACACCTTTAAGCTATTTTAGATGTTTTTACTGTCAGTTTTGTCAGCTCTAGACACCCTGTTCAGGTCATTCATATGTCTTTATACGGTGAAAGCTTAAATGATTTTTATAAAGTAAATGTAAGAATAACTTTTATATTGTTTGTAGTATTTCAAAACTGGACTGAAGCAGGTTTACTTGATTATCAGACATCATTTTTAGAAAAATCAGGTTAAAATCTGAGTATCAAATATGATCCATCAGGCTTTTGAGGAACGTTTATTTGTTCGTCTCTCAATCATCAGTAAATTGCATTGCATTATATGTTTTTGAAAAGAGCTTTAATCATAAATCTAAGCATTTAAATATCATCTTACAATGACATATTATTGAAAGATATAACCTATTCATGCATAGGTTAAATATGCAAACAGACTTTTGAAGAGGAGAACATGCTTTTGTTGATGACAAAAGCTGTGTGTCAAATCAAATGCAGTATTTTAACCTAAATTTGTCACTTTGTAGAATCTAGTCCAATTAAACAAATGTCAAATGTCAATTGGCTCGACCTCCAAATATTATAAACTATTAACAATTGTATAATAAGCTATTGAATTTGTCTCATACTTGAAGTTTGTATCACAGATTCTGTAATTTTCTGTTTATTACAGTGAAGCTGCATACATGTATAAATAAAGTATAAAAATATATCTATAATCTCTTGTCACCCAACCATATTCCTAGCACCTGTATCACTTTGTAGCCATTTTAGTCTGTTTATTGCTCTGTATAAATATCCTGTTAAATTTATGGGGAACAAAATGGCAGCTGTGGTTTCCAGAAATTCTCCACAAAAATATTGTAACAATATTTAAAGTATTACAGGATGGCATGTTGGCACCTGTATATTTTACGACTTTTAACCATATATTTCATTAATTGGTTAAATATACTTTTTTTAACCTTAAAATGTTACTAACAAAAAATATATTACTACAGATGGTAGAAAGCCACATGATGAATTAAAGTTCATAAAACATGGCCAATACTAACAGATGGTGCACAGAGTCAAACATTGAAAGGCAGAAGTAAAACACGTCACAAAAATAATGCTATAATCATTAACTTATAACAGAAAATATATCAACAAAACACTCTGATGTACCTCACTGGTAACAAAAATAAGAAGAAACAAAAATATATTCATATATGATGTGCCATGCAAGAACTTTTGGGATGTCCTTTTACTTTTACTTTACTTATGACAATTCATACATTTTACAGTAAAATTATACAGTGTTGTAGTTCACATAAAAAGGAAAACATTATCATTTATCCATGTCACTCAAAACACACAGAGCCTCTTTCTTATGTTTTGTGAGTGTGTGTGTTTATGTGTGTGAAATATGACAATTATGCAATGTCTCTATATTTGTATCTTTGTTTGGAGAATTTCTCAGCATATACTCATATATGTGATTAATTCAATTATATTACGTATCATGTGTATTATATTATAATAATATAATATGATTATAATTTTATAAATTGCCTGTACTATGCAAGTACTTGCAGTGCAGAGAATGAAGATACATAAAGTATCTTTTCAAAGTATTACATTAATTCTAAAATAATGAGCATTCGCATTCTACAGTAAAATCACACTGTGGGGTGGGGGGGGGGGGGGGGGTGTCTCTGTCTCTCTGAACTACAGTCCATTTGGTCCCAGAACTGCCATTAGTAATGAAGCCCAACTGTCTGCAGAAAAGAGCAGAGGACAGCATAAAACAGCTGACAGTCCATCAGCTTTGACAGTGTGTGTGTGTGTGTGTGTATTGAACTCAGGCAGTGGTTAAAGCAAATAGTTCCCTCATCATTAACTAACCAACATATCACTACAAACCCATATGATTTTGACAAACAGATTGAAATAAATCATAATTCACTGACAATCTTCACCTCCAGTGAGCTGTGAACCACTCCAGCACCGATCACTCAGACTGCTGTGTTAATTGGATCACTGAATAGATTCGACTCATACGGATTTGGAACAACATGATGGTGAGGAAATAATTTTCATTTTCAGGTGAACTTACCGCTCTCAAGCTGCTATTTCTGTCTGTCTCTTGCCTTTGTCTTTCTCTATGTCTCTTTTTCTTTCTCTCTTCTGTGCTATTTCTGTCTGCTTAATTTCTCCTGCAGTGTGAGTGAATTTGTGTGCAAACGCGTGTGTGGATGTGCTGGAATGCTCTGGGGTAAAACTGCATTTGTTAGCAGGAACCCCAGCTGGTCCCATTATAAATGCATCACTAGTACATCCACAGAGATATTTAACTGCGACTATATGATTATGAATGTGAGTATACATGTCCCTATACAGTACACATACAGTGACCAAAAAATTAAGAACAAGAAAACAGACTGTTTTACACTTTCATGTGAGCAGAAGATCGCAATAGAGATTGCTAACTCTAACTTACAGGTTTACTGGTGTTTTCAGCTCATCAGTGCTTTTTCCAAAGTGTTGAGAGAGCACATGCTCACGGTTGCCAGATTGGGAAGATTAAGTAACCCACTGGGCAGAAAATGTATAGATTTATGAAAAAAGGTCTGAGTGGGGGATTTAAGCGCTTGACATCTGGCAACCACAACCATGAAAGCTTGTAGAGGCTTGTTACCAGTGCAGGATAAACCAAATGCTAAATTAAAATAATACGTATAAATAACCAGTCGCCAAATATCGCAGATGATCATAATGAATTGAGAGAAGCAGAAATCTTGATAATGATTAAAATACAATTCACTGTGCATCCCTACCTAAGTCACATTTAAAATATATGAATGTCATTGCATTAGATAGGAAATATCAAAGCAACTGGCATTCATTTCAAAGAAAGATACAGTACTTTTTATATTTCACGAAAAAAGGTTTTTAAAGATAAAACAAATAATGTTATCTATTGCAATGACATTATACATATACAAATGTGACTTAAGTGTATAAATACTTTCTAAGGCCATTGTATATGCAATCCACATACAGGCTGTGTGTTACCTGAGTCTCCCGTCTTGTGCGGCGGCTCCTCCTGGAATGATCTTGGTGATGAAGATGCTGGGGTCGTCTCCAACATGAGGGTTATCAGTCCCTCCGGCGATACTGAAGCCTAGCCCAGAGTTCCCCTACACACACAAACACACACACACACACACACACACACACACACACACACACACGTCTGGCTCATTGGACAGAATGAGAGTCTCTCATTTACATACAGTGAAGCTCTGCTATGGGTGCCAACATATATTCACATGCATTAATTTAGCTTTAGATATCAAATGCAATTTATTAACACTGAAACATTTTATTTATTGATAGAATCCACTGTGAAAAAGAATATTAGGGAAGTAATACACTTAATATACTTAATAATTATATACAGAAAAGTAAAGTGGGAACTGAATGTAACGTTTTCAGACACTTAACTGCATGTTAATTGCAATTAAATAAACGTGTTAAAGTTTAAACTTATGTTAAATGCAATATGGTGAACTTAAAAGTGCTTTTGAATCCCCTTAAGAACATCTTTATATGTAATTTCATAATTATTATTATTGTTTTAAGTTAAAGTGTACTTCTGAACGTACCGACAAGATTTTATGGTAAAGTAAAATATACCTTAATGTCATTTCTATTGAAATGTTGAAATGTTTTTAATTGCATATTTCTAATGAAGTTGCAATTTAATACATTTAAAATATATTTAAATGTCATACCGAATAGCGCACTAAAGTTAAATTAGCTTATAATAAAATTATAATCAAGTACTACAGCATGTACTACAGTAAATAATCAAGTACTACAGTCAAGTACTACTATAATACAGTCAATAATCACACTCTAAAAAATCGTGCCGTTAAATAACAGTAATTTACTGGCAGCAGGGTTGCCAGTAAAGTACTGTTAATTTACAGCTCTCTACCGTTAATTTACAGCTCAGTATGTTACCGTAATGCTACCATGGAAATGAGCTCATTTTATTTGGGAAACCGATTGCTTCAAACAGTTCGAGTTTACTAGTATTCATACAGTGTTAGTATATGAACTAATTTCATTTGAGTCCAGTAAGAAGGAATATTTCTTAATATAAAGCTATAATATATAACGCTTAATGTGTAAGTACTACAGTCAATACATCAAAATAAGTATGCCTCCTTTATAATCAACAAAAGATTATTAATGAATAATTATTAATTAAAAAATAAAGATTATTAATGATTTAAAATGTACTTTAAAGTAAACCATTTAATTTTACATTTTAAAAATGTGTACTTTTTAAAAGTGTACTTAAGTGTGTTAAGAACATAGTCATCAAAGTGTCTCCCTTTAAGTTAGTGGCCTTATTTACTGTAATTCATATTATATTATTTGCAAGTACAGTTTTGTAATAATATACTGTATTTTAAGATTTGAAGTACACATAAGAATAGTTCTCTTTCAGTCGGTCACTCCGAGTCACGTCGGTGACCGAGGAAATGGGATCTCGCCAGAGAGACCAATCCACTTCGAGTGTAACTAAACGAGCCAAAGGCCATTGGCATGCGGCATTCACATCTGGCTGCCACACCCCACAGCTGCGGGTATAAGAGGCAGCAGGTGCACCGCATTAATTCATCCTTTCGCTTCGGAGCCGAGCATCACTACTGCTCTCCTATCTAGCGAGTGATTGCGAGCGAGTGCGGGTGTTATGGGAGTCAGCAGCGATGGTCGCGGTCTCACGAGAGATTGTCTTCGTGCAGACAGCCACTCCAGGAGTGTGTGCGGCCAGCTCCCCTGCATGCTTCAGCACTAAAACAGCAATTTCTCTAAAAGAGTAACACGGGTGATTGCGTCTTTTTAAAGATGTCTTATCACCCGTGCGTTTCTGAGAGTGGTCATTTCCTGGCGCCTCAGGGCGGTCACGATCACTGCCTCATGTGTCTGGGCATTCAGCACGCTGAAGAGGCTTTCGTGGACGGTGCATGCTCTTCCTGTTCTGTCCTGATCCTTCGAGGCTGGATGAGTGGTTTCTTGGTGGGGGTCGTGCTGGTTCTCAGCGTCCCCTCCGGTGCCATTCTTTCCAGAAGTGCATGAGGAGCTTACGAGTTCGTGGAAGGCACCTTTCACTGCCCGAAACAAATCTTGTGGCCCCTCCGCCCTTACCACCCTCGATGGTTGGGCCACTTTGGGGTACACGGGCATCCCCTCGGTGGAGCGGTCTGTGGCCATGCAACTGTGTCCAACAGCCGCTACCACTCTGCGGAGTGACCTGTGTCTCCCCTCACGGGCCTGTAAGTATTCGTCAGGTCTAACTGGCAGTGCTTATAGAGCTTGTGGGGCTGCGTCTTCCGGAGTTACTGCAGGTCCACCAGGCCAAAGCCCTGAAAAACCTGCACGAGGGTGGCCATGACCTGGAAGTTCTGCATGAATTGCACGCTGCGACGGACCTCGCGCTTTAAGCGACGAAGGTGACCGCACAGTCTCTGGGTCGTGCGATGTCCACACTAGTGGTCCAGGAGCGCCATCTCTGGCTGTGTCTGGCCGACATGAAGGAGTATGAGAAGGTACAGTTCCTGAATGCTCCCGTGTCACAGACCGGCCTTTTCAGCAACGCTGTCGAGAGCTTTGCCGAGCAGCTCTCGGCAGCACAGAAGCAGACTGAGGCGATTAAGCACATCATGCACCGGAGGAAACCTGCTGCTTCCACTCCGGCTGCAGCCCCTCAGCCTGCTTGTTGCCGTGGGAGCCCTCCTGGACGAAACTGCTCATCGGGAGATGGTGACCGCACCACTCCCTCCCCCGGAGGAGGGCTGGGTGGAAAATCTTTTATTTTGTTTTTTTTGTGTTCCGCCGCTGGCCCAGCAGCCAGCGGTGCTCAAAACTTCAATAAACCAGCAGTTTCCTCAATCTCTGGGTCTCAAGAGGAGGAGAGCTGCAAGCTGTGCATCACGGATTCGCTTCCCTCCTCCTCTCTCGCCAGCAGCCAGCAGGCAGCAGTGGGTTGCCCAAGAGCACCCCTCCTGCCCATTCGTGGAACCAGGTAAGGGCTGTAACACTCGAGTCCCCGCTTCATGTAGTCACACACAGTGTCCCCCCTGAACAGTCAAGGCTGTCGATGCCCCTGTCTTGCGGAAATCACAGTCCTGCTGGAGTAGAGCCGGTCCCTCCAGCCGATATGAGGTCAGGGTTTTACAGCCCTTACTTCACTGTGCCCAAGAAAAGCGGTGGGTTACAACCGATCTTGGATCTGCGAGTTTTCAAGATCAGACAGTTCAAGATGCTGACGCAGAAACGCATTTTCGAGTGCATCCATCCCCAAGACTGGTTTGCAGCAATCGACCTGCGTTTCGCGTTCGAGGTTCGGGCATATCAGTACAAGGTCCTGCCCCTCGAGCCGTCCCTGTCGCCTCGCGTCTTCACCAAAATCACAGAGGCAGCCCTTGTACCCTTGAGAGAATGGGGTGTGCGCGTCCTAAACTATCTCGATGACTGGCTCATACTCGCACAGTCTCACGATCAGTTGTGCGCACAAAGGGACCTGGTGCTCAGACACCTCAGCAAGTTGGGTCTTCGGGTCAACTGGGAAAAGAGCAAACTCGTGCCAATGCAGAGAATCTCTTTTCTTGGCATGGAGCTGGCTTCGGTCAGCCAGACAGCACGCCTCACACAGGAACGTGCTCAGTCAGTCCTGAACTGCCTCAAGACTTTATCAGGCAGGACGGTGGTTCCACTGAAACTCTTTTTGAAACTCTTGGCTGTCTCCAAGCAGAGGATGGCCCACTGGATAGTGGATGCCATCACCTTGGCCTATGAAGCCCAAGATGTGGCCTGCCCGCTCAGGCTGCGTGCTCACTCCACTAGGGGTGTCGCATCGTCCTGGGCGCTGGCTCGTGGTGCCTCACTAGCAGACATCTGTAGAGCTGCAGGCTGGGCGACTCCTAACACTTTTGCTAGGTTCTATAGCCTACGTGTCAAACCGGTTTCCTCATCTGTTCTCACCTCAAATGGTTAGTGGCACTGAGAGGCCTGGTTCAGAGTCGGCTTGCGGCGTCCTTACGCCTAATTCTCCAGAGAGTTCCTTAACCAATCAGATCCTGTCGAGTCCTCCAGCACTCCAGCGGCCAGACGTGGCGGAGCATCCGGCACCAGGCCTTTCAGCTAATGAATTCTTGAAATCTGGTGTGAGGCTAGTGCCCGTATGAGTGACCCTGTTGGGATCCCATATGTGTGTTTCCATAGTACACTTACTAGGGCCGTGCTTTCCCTGGCAGACCACGTTCTGCCGTCTCTAAATGATGCAGCCTGAGCCATCTCAGAGACTTCCATGTGTATTGGACCCTACGGGCTTACTTCTCATGAGTAAATGTCACTTAACCCCCTCTGGGAGGAGATGACTCTGCTTTCCCAGTGTTATCCAAGTCCTACTGTTTGGGTTGCTTGAGGAACAGCAGTAGTCGACCTTCTCTGTGTAGAGCCCGGCCCTATCGTCTGCCTTGTAGGAAGGTCCAGGAGGCCTACACAGGGCACTGGAGGGGGCAGCTCTGGGCGCTTTGGTAGGGATCCCAGAGTGACCGACTGAAAGGGAATGTCTCAGTTACGTATGTAACCCTCGTTCCCTGAAGGAGGGAACAGAGAAGTCACGTAATGTCGCCACAGTCACTGTACCACCGCTGAGGTGCCGGGTCACTGGCTCAGCTCCTCAGCGAAAGCATGAATTAATGCAGTGCACCTGCTGCCTCTTATACCCGCAGCTGCGGGGTGTGGCAGCCAGATGGGAATGCCACATGCCAATGCCCATTGGCTCATTTAGTTACACTCGAAGTGGATTGGTCTCTCTGGCGAGATCCCATTTCGTTGGTCACCGACGTAACGTCTCCGTTTCCTCCTTCAGGGAACGAGGGTTACATACGTAACCGAGATGTTATTTTTCACAAGGGATATGTAAAATCTTACTCTTAGAATATATTACTTTATATTAAAAATATAAAAAGTAAAACTGTCAAACTAGAAACAGCACCCATACATAGAGTGACCTATGTTAAAAATACAAGACAGTAATTGTTTGCAAGATTACCCTTTCCAACGTAATCTCTTCATATTCAATCTCTCCTTCTGCTCCATTGACCTACAAGACAACACATGCACATCGTCAGAACCCTTAAGACATGTCAGCTCAAGACATGCATTATACAGTAACAGACATGCAAACATTGTTAATCTACTAACACTCTTTTTGGGCTGTTTTCCAGCTAAAATGTATTCTGGAGTATTCAAACATGCAATACCGCTATTAAAATCAACTGGCTCTTTTAACTGAAAGGCGGGTTTCTGTAACTGAGCATTGCATTTTCCTACAAATAGTTTCTCTCACCTTACACTAGAGACCACAACAGCAATTATAACGGATAACTAGACTTTTACATTTTCTGAAGGAAATATGTATGGTGGCCGAGAAGTGCAAAACAAATCACAATTCTGAAAACAAAATAACAAATTACAAGCGCAAATGCAAATCTAAAAAACAAAATAACAATTCAGAAAACACAACAGCAATTACGAAAACAAAATAACAAGTCAGAAAACACAACGACAAATCCAAAAACAAAATAACAAGTCAGAAAACACAACGACAAATCAGACAAACCGGAAGAGGTAGGTATAGTTTGAGACAGCGCCATTGGTTTGAGAATAGATTACTCACCGCTGACTGGACGAGACATCGGTCAATCAAGGTACAGGAAGAACAGTAGACTAGCGGTAGAAAGTTCGGAGATGTTTAGTTCAGTTTAAATGTATTGTATGAATTGCCCTTACTAT